>MU251418.1:0-133133 GCA_019669835.1 Amylocarpus encephaloides | reverse complement strand
TAAAAAAACACAACAACCCCCCACGTTTTTTTAATTTTTTTGGGTGTTTCAAATACTACATTATAAATTTTGGCCCCCCCCCCCCCACCCCCCACACCCCCCCCCCCCCCCCCCCCCCCAAACAAAAAAATGATCAAACTTACATTAACCGGAGTCCACTCCTCCTCCGACAAAATCACACCAACCACAATCTCCAGGTTCGACAACCCCGCTTTCAACCCCACAGCCTGCACCTGCTTCAAGACCTCCGTCTGGATGTTCGGGTCATAGACCAAGTCTTCAATACCATGACCCTCGACACCGAGAGTGCTGGCGAGTTTTAGGAGTGCTATCTCGGCAGGGACGATGATGACGATGGGGTTTGTTTCTGTGGTTGAGGCGTAGACGCAGAGGTTTGCGACGATGGTTGCCGAGCGGTAGATTGATTCGAGCTGCTGTTATTAGTTGCTAGTTCGAATGGAAAGATTTCTGAGGAACTGGTTACCTTTTCCAGAGCGATGTACTCCCCGTTCAGAGTCTTCACCAAGTTCTTCTTCCGATCAATTACCTTAAGATGCCCGTTCTCAACCCATTCCCCAATATCACCAGTCTTGAGCCAACCATCAGGAGTAAGGGCTTCCTTCGTCTGTACCTCGTCCTGATAATATCCTCCCATGACACTAGGGCCTCTGATCCAGATCTCACCTTGAGGCCGGGGTTTATTAGTGACATGGTACCCGGCGTCTGGAAAGTCGACAAGCTTAATTTCCACGGTCGCCGGAAGATCACCGTGGGAATCGGGGGTCCAAGAGCCTGGGCTGCAGAGCGCTCCCATGCTGAGTCTGTTAGTGGAGTCTTTACACGGGGAAAGGGGGATATTACGCTGCAGTCTCTGTCATACCGTAGCCGGGGATGAGTGGAGCTATTGTTAGTGATATGAACATTTGCGTTTCTCTGGCAACATGAGCAGCTCCATTCATGGTGAGTCGTAGTCGTCCGCCGGTTGCAGCTTTGATCTTGTTGAAGACGATAGCATCCAGAATACTAGACCCTGGCAAATTATGAGCCATAAGAAACCTAGAGTCGTCAGTATGAACAGACACAAGATTGGCAAGAGCTTTACCTCTTCATGGCGTAAGCTCCCCAAAACACCTTCTTTGCCACTGCGCTACCGCCCTCAACTTTTGCGATAATTCCTTTCTTGATCTGCTCCCACACAGCTGGAATGCCAACCAACATTGAAGGTTGAAATTCTTCGATATCGCCCTTACAATTTCGACAGTTCGTCTGAGATAGTGTCCGGATGCTACCATAGCCCATAGTCATACCCCAGAATATACAGGTGTTCTCGAAAACAAACTCGAAAATATGAGCTAGTGGGAGATAGGTCAGACAAGAGTCACCCAGTCCCATATAATCTCCGACGGTGCTATTGGCTCCCGCCACTACATTTTATTAATCAACAATCATAGATGTATTGTGCTTGAAAACTCACCAGCAGCAACCACATTTGCATGTGTCAACAAGACGCCTTTTGGCGAGCCACCTGTGCCAGATGTGTACATGATGCAGGCGAGGTCTTCTCGCTTCGGCGGGATAGGGCTGACTGGGTTTGTGGCCCCTGTTTTCCGGAGCTCTTCATAACTTAGAACAATTAAATGATCATGAGACTTTCTTAAAGTCTCGAGATCGGCTTCATCAATCTCATGCTCGGCGTCAGTGTTGTAGATGAGGTACTGGATATCTTTGGCATCTTTCAAAGTGTTGATGAAAGTCTTGATGAGATGTGGTTCAAGGTAGATAGCTTTGGCTTTTGTGGCCATCAGAGAGGTCCGTAGTCCTTCTTCTCCTAATGTGTCATAAGCTGTCACAATGGCCATTGATTGAGACATGGTGCCATGGGCCATCGAAAGCCAGTGAGCACTAATAAATGTGTTAGCAGATACTAATGATTTTGAATCGTGTTAATTCCAGTAAGGCACGGCGACTCGCTCTGAAAACATCATGGTATCATGTCTTCCACCTTTTTTTGAGGGGGCGATAGGAACAAGGGTCATACCTCGTCGCTGCGAACATATGAACACGATCTCCTACGGTCAAGCCCAGATTCCTGAGACCAGCTCCAATTTGCAAGACCAAAGTTTCATACTCTTTGTAGCTCATAAAGCTATACCTGCTCATTTCAAAATACGTCCAGCTCTTCTCAACTTCTTCGAGTTTCCCATTTATCATCTTCTTGATTTTCTTCGTTTCATGGTGTTTCTTGATCAACTTTCTTGATGCCACGGCTTTATTATCTCCAAACTTCTTTGCACTATGCCTGACAAGATCATAAAGTGTGGAGATATTCTCCTCGTCAGGTGAAATTAGTAGCTTTCCTGGCGAAAGCACGTTCCTGCGGGCTGCCCAATGAATTAGTTTGTGTTCTTGCTGAAAGCCTGGGTGGGGACTCAGGAGCTGCTCTCGAGATATATATATATATATTTGGAATTTCATTGCTCCCAAGACAGCTCTAAGCACCGAAGCCTCCTTTGTAAGAAATCGCAAATTTAGGGTAGAATAATACGAACGTATGGTTTCGCCAGGGACTGGAGAATATCCATCTACTTCTACTGTGAAGGGAGCCTTCTTCGTCATGCGCGCCTCGATAACATCAGTTTTTGTTGACATCGTGGATGAATTTTGGATGTCTGCTCTTTGAGGAAGAGTGAAGATGAAAGTTCTTGAGGTTCAACAAAATGGAGGACGATAGGATGAGGCGAAGCTCTAGTTAAGAAATAAAAGACGGTGATGTTTTCAGGCCGTGTGGCGTTGCTGTTCGCACCTGAGCTGACTTGGCAGGGATTCACATGGCCAATTAACTTGACCTAGGCTGACAAGATATGAAGGACAAGAATGTGCCACTCACAAATAATAAACTTAGCCAGAGCATTTGGCCAATAGAAGGCAAAATAAAAATTGGCCCCAAGTAACAACATTATCCTTCCCCACTTTGTGGCTTTGACTAAATCCCCTTACCTTAATAGTCGTGCACTACTTAAAGTACCACGCGCGACTTTTTTTCATATTCCAACTAACCCTGACCCCATCATCCCTAGCCATAACCTGCCCCTGCCCCTAGGGTGTGGCTTTGGAATCGTGTTGTAAAGTAATTTATTCTTCCAGTTTGCTTGCACCTTGGTAGGAGGGAGACTACTCCAAGGTGGTTAGCGTAGGGGGAGAAAGCAAATATGTACGGAGTAAGGGGATTTAGCTAAAGCCCTCTATTGTTGGTAGCTGAAAAAAGTCCTCGACAATGGTACCGATTGTGGAGCAAGACTTGGCGAGAACACCTGGTTGCAGCACAGAAGATTGCGCTTACTTTTGACTTGTGTCTCTCTCCTCGACTACGGAGTAAAGCAATGCTTTGCAATCCAACGGAAAGTTCGACAAAAAATACGACAATACTCGTTGCCGATTATGCGACGGATTTTTCGGAAGGATTTCTCGCCAACCGCCGGCCAAAACAATTTTAACAGTAAATTATAGAAATGCCGACAACAAGCGAAGATAATTAGATTTTTATTTAATACATAGTTAGAGACAATTAAGATAAAGCAGATTCTTGAAGGATTTTATCTTAGAATGTAGCTATTATACCTTAATATTTAGAATATTCTCTATGGTTTCGAATTATTTAAACCGGCTTACACCTACTAAAACTATCTAAGGGCTTTACTTCCATCCCCCCTTAGAATTTTAACTATAATAATACTTTTATTTTAATAACAAGCGTATAATAGCACCGTTTAAATAAATAAAAAAGTAACGAATATAGGGGTGTTGTTATTTTGGCCATGTTGGCGAAAAAAAAACCCCTATGTACTGTACGCTCGCTTAATCGCCAACGATTAAAGGCATAAGAACAAAAGTGATACGAATCAAACAAAAAGTCTAGACTGTAGATTTTTTTTCTTCAATTGATAGTGCCACATATTGCTGTCAAAGGACCATGTCTAGACATCAATATACTTATATTTTTGTAACGACAATTAGTGTGCAGGGTGTAAATTAACAGCAACTTTTACAATCATTTAAATATATAGAAAGTAGCTTTGAAACAAAAGGTGTGATTAGCCGTACAAAAGCGAATGATTTTCGAAGATGCGAATAGCTGCAAATTGTGGAGGTCGTAATTTCAAGCCAGAAACAGGCTAACTTTGCTGACTGTGTCCCTTAACTTGAAATGGTCACTATACGGTGTCGCCGATAGCCCTGGCCAATTAACGCCCCCCGCACCAATACTCGCCTGAACTTCTGAAGTCCAGCTGAGATGCGTTGCCCAAATGGATGCTTGGGGTATAATGTTCGTTCATGTTGTTATTCGCTTGCTAAGTGTCGATTGCATTGATGATATTGAAACGAGAACCATCGTCGAGCCAGCCCCATTCAACCGACGCACCCTCGACATCCGATTGATACACAAATAAGAATTGCAACGCGATACCAGTCTTGCGGCATGTCTGGATCTATTCAGGCAGCTGGAAGTAGGGCGGTTGACTCAGCTCGAAGACTTCCTTGAAGGGACACCATAGCCCATCCTCATCTAGGACCGCACCACACAACCGCACCTCGAGCGCTGCAACAAATCCTTCACATTAGATTGATCCGCCGAAGCATCAGAGACGATTATCTCAGAAGAGACAGAAGAATACGGTTGGTTATATCTCCAGGCATATGATGGCCGCACGGACTTCCATGAAGTATGTAACTTGACCTCGCTTGGCAGTTTCCCAGGCCAGGGGGGACTTTCCATCAAGGTGTTACCAGAGATATATTGCTGTGACGAGCAATCGTTTCAGATCTTTGCTCCCCGCGCCGTCCAACAAAGAGCATTCGACATCGTTGTCATGTATAGGAATGAATGGCTTCATGGATGTGTCGAAGGGGTGCCAGAAGGATACACCCGACCTCAGCAACATCTTTTCGACAGATTGAACCAGATAGAACCTGCCAGCAAACATGTCCACCACATCCACAGCACCAAGCCGCTCAGGAAGCATCATCGCCGTACCACCAGGCTACGAGATGTCTGCTCTCTCAACAATAGCGAGCATCTCCGGGGATTCAATCACAACCGCGGGCGCCAATCCTGCAACAACCTCTCAAGCTGCTGCCATGTCAATACAACATTCGAATGATGTCTTTGGTCTGCCAGGAATTATCTTGCTCGTTTGGATAGGCCTCTTCCTCTTCAACAGGCGGAGATAGACTCTCAGCAAGGAGCACAGCATTCGAATGCCTTCCCGCAGTATAGTACTGTGTTGGACGAAAGACTCGGAAACTGAACAGTCGTTACTGCACAAGCACACTCTCGTTGAAGACCAATCTCGCAAATATCACACCAATGACCAACAGCAAAGCAACACTTTCAGCAATCAGCGCCCAGGACTCGGCCCACGAATCCGACTCTCGAAGCGTCGAAAAGCAAAACCTAATCTTGAGACGCCTTCAGGCAAATGGCGCTTCACGATATCGGCGGGTCGGAGCGGCTCAAACATTGTTCTGCGTCCTCTGATAGGGACGGATAAAAGATGGGATAAATGGACCAAAAAGGCCTCTGGTGTTGAAAATCCATTGCGGGGTGTTTTTGGCGCATAGCTCCGAGTGGCTGCAGAGCTCGAAACTACTGCAACAGCATCGTACAAAGCTGCTTTTCGAAGAGGGGGTTTTGTCTTGGATTCAAATCGAGAACAGTCACTTTGTGAAGCTGTGCCAAAGTCAGAAACATCTCAGAGTCGTATTTAGAAAGCAGACGCAATGGCAACCGACACGGAATTCGGCGACTTGAGTGTAAATCCACCCTTCACCTCTGACCTACACAAACAGCTGATCTCTCATACAGAACCTCTCCTTCGTCCTCAACAAACCTTCCGACGTAACCTTCGAAACAAAACCCAAGCCCACGATCCAAAGTCCCTACGATGTCCTCGTCAAAGTCAACTACACCGGAATCTGCGGTAGCGATGTCCATTACTGGGTCCACGGTGCTATCGGCGACTTCGTCGTCAAAGACCCCATGGTCCTGGGCCACGAGTCTTCTGGCACCGTGCTGAAAGTCGGAGACAAGGTGGCGAGCGTCAAGGTTGGGGATCGCGTTGCGTTGGAGCCAGGAACGCCATGCCGGAGATGTACGCCGTGCCTGTCAGGGCACTACAACCTGTGCAATGAGATGAAGTTTGCAGCGACTCCTCCGTATGACGGCACGCTTACGGGATTGTGGTGCTCGCCGGAGGATTTCTGTTACAAGCTGCCCGAACACGTCTCGTTGGAAGAGGGTGCGTTGGTCGAGCCGCTTGCGGTGGCAGTACATATCGTCAAGCAAGCAGAAGTGAAGCCAGGGCAAACAGTAGTCGTTATGGGCGCTGGTCCGGTCGGTCTCCTCTGCTGCGCGGTAGCCAAAGCATACGGCGCCTCGAAGATCGTATCTGTCGATATCCAGCCCTCTCGTCTCGAATTCAACGAGACCTTCGCCGCAACACACACATTCACACCAGAGCGCGTATCAGCAGAAGAAAACGCCGCCCGCCTCCTAAAGGAAACTGACATGCCAGGCGGAGCTGACGCCGTGATCGACGCTTCAGGCGCCGAACCCTCCATCCAAACATCCATCCACGTCGTCCGTCGCGGCGGGATCTACGTCCAAGGTGGAATGGGAAAGCCAGATATCACCTTCCCTATCGTGGCGCTGTGTGTGAAGGAGGTTACTTGCAAAGGAAGTTTCCGATATAGCAGTGGAGACTACAAGCTCGCGGTGGAGTTGGTGGCGAGCGGGAAGGTGGACGTGAACAAGTTGATCACCGGGAAGGTGAAGTTTGAGGATGCGGAGCAGGCTTTTAGCGATGTCAAAGCTGGAAAGGGAATTAAGATTCTGATCAAGGGGCCGAATGAGAAGGAGACGTGAGAAGGGGCTTGTTGGGTTGAGATAATCTTGCAGGTGCTGTCAATGTAAACGTGTATCTAGGATATTTGTAGTTTCTAGGCCTAAACTGATGAATTCAAATGATACCTCTCATGCCTGTATCCGCATCACTCGAGTGATGGTTATCAAGTCAGCCTCGACGCCACCACCGAGAGATGATTAGCGACTCTTCTCCCGTCCCCTCGTCGAGAACACGGTTGCTCGCAAGCCTATTAGATGATTACCGTGGTCTTTTTCCCTCCTCGTGGTCTTGTCGTTCTTGGCCTAGTTGTCAAGTCTTGGAAGCGAGTTTATCGCCTAATTTACTCGTATGTCAATGAATTGGTTAAGGGGCCGGAGACTCGAGATCTACCTACCGGTGTCGCGAGAGATGCTCGGAGAAAAGATGCATGGGAATAGAATTTCTGTTGTTGTATCTCCATCGACACTTTCTCGGAGGTTCGAGAGAATAGGGGATCCAGATTGAAATTCTCCATCTCGAATTTGTATTCCCTTCGCATGGGCTTCTCAAAAGAGGGAAGCTTACAGTATTAATGTAGTCTAAATCTGCTCCCTTTCCTCAACCCCATTTGCACACGAAGAAAAAAGTGGCTTCGCTCCAGAAGAAAAGAAGGGCCATCATCATCATCATCATCATCATCAAGGATCTCTGAGAGGCCATAGGAACAAACCCCCAAGCGCCATCTACCATGCCATATGCACAATTAACAGCACCCCCCTCTCCTCCGCCGACTACTTCCACTCAATGTGAAAACCTCCTCCCACTCCCTCATCCCTCCCAACCCACCGCCCCCCATCCACCCCTTCCCTTTCTTCTTCCTCCGTCTCGTCGCACCGCTCTCATCCCCCGTCATCCCGCTCTTAACACTCGCACCATCGGCATCGCCCATCCATCCCCCATCACCATACTGAATGCCACTCATTGGATCATCTGGATCAATTTCCCCGAGCTCGATCTTCGTTAATATCATCCGCGCCAGCCGTCCGAACACCTCATCCACATTATCGCCATTCAACGCTGAGACTTCGACGGATACAGGTACGTTATTCGAAGACGCCCATTTGCTCGCCGTCCCCGCCGAGACTTCCCTCCCATCCGCGATCGTAGCTCGCAGCTGTGTACCGAGTCCCATATTCGTGCCCACAGACGTCGTCGAGTTGACAGAACCACTGTGGAAATCTTTACTACTAACACTCGAAGGTGTTGCGGGGGGTAGATCGATCAGGTTCGCATTTTCGGCGAGGTCGACTTTGTTGCCCACGAGGATGAGTGTCAGGTCGGGGGAGGCCAGCGCGCGTGCGTCGTTCATGAAGGAGGAGAGGTTAGAGAATGTATTATGGGAAGAAATATCGTAGACGAGGAGGGCGCCGGCGGCTCCGCGATAGTAGGAGCGTGAGACGGAGCGGAATCGTTCGGTGCCCGCTGTGTCCCACAGCTGAGATATATCAGTAAAGTACTTTGGGTTGAAGATGCTTGAAGGGGCGGGAGGGTTGCGTACCTGCAGTTTTATCCTCTTCCTCCTCGCGCCCGTCCCGACTTTTATGATCTTACTCGCGAACTCCACGCCAATGGTCTGCGAAGAGAGGACCCTCCATTCATTCTTGACGAATCTGTGTAGGAGACAGGACCTGAGACAATTGTAAGTCATGCATATCCATAAATCTTGACAGCCCATCGGCACGCTCACTTTCCACTGCCACTAGGGCCGAGTAATATGATCTTCGCCAGGTAATCATACATGCTTCCTAGCTCCTACATTTACTATTAGCTTCATCTTCCGGGTCAAATTGACAGGAGGAACAACCAACCTGATCGCGAGCCATCCCAGTGGACTCCTCGCTCGCTGCAGATGAACGCCTCGGGCGCACCATCTTGTCGCCTTTCTCTCCTTTCAAGGTCTTTATCAACTTCGCCCTTAACTATCGCTGGCCCCTTTGTCGTCTTTCCACGCCTCTGTCTCTTCTCTCTCTGCACAGCCAAGGATTTATTTGTTTCTCATGGGATGTCGTTGCACATCTTATCTCCAACGCACAGCCTCGACATCCACATCGGCGTTTCGACATCCACATCCCGACGTCAAGTCTGCATCCGACAAAGCGCCCGTCCATTTCCAGGGGACCTCGGCTTGTGAATACGAACGCATCCTAAATGGCTAAAAGCGTGTTCTTCCTTCATATATCACTCATGGGTTTGATTCAACTTCCTCTTCCCCTTCACCGCCAAGACCCATACCTAAAATGAAAATCCAAGGTCGAACATTCATCGTTTCTGGCGGAGCCTCGGGTTTAGGCCGCGCGTGTATCCTCGATATCTGCTCTCGCGGTGGATATGCCGCGATCCTCGATCTTCATGCCGAAGCTGGCAATGAACTCGTGAATGAGATCGGGCGTGGGAAGACGAGGTTTTTTGAATGTGATGTTACGGAGACTGAGAGTATTGCATCTGCGGTGAAGGGAAGTTTGGCGTGGGTGAAGGAGACGGGGATGGAGGTTGGAGGGGTGATCACTGCCGCTGGGGTTGGGAATCCTGCAAAGGTATGTGGATGTTTGTCTTTTCTGATTGGTTTCCTGGTGTGTTTTATGTTGCGATGATGTTTATCTTTTGATGAGTCCGTGGAGTCTTGTGAAAGGGTTACATTTCCGTCGTTTATAGTTGGTCTTGTTTTTAGCGAGTATCTCCTGGTTGTATCGTATAGCCTCTGAAGCACATGATCCCCTTAGGTTAAACTGGAGCTCTGGTTTTGCAGATCAAGCAAGAAATGGTCTTCTACTACCAGAAGTTGCAATCCTCTATGGCGATCACATGTCGGAGACTACTCCTGTGGCCAGGTTGCAACTAAGTCCTACACGTTCATATTTGTAGCAACATATATTCCATTGCTTGCTTCTAAGTCAACTTGCATACTATGGTATCCCTTCTTGAATTCAGGAGATGCCTGTCCTCGAACTTTAATCTGTTTCGAGATAAAGATAACTGCAAGAACACCTCGCTTATGACGAAGGACGGCAATTACCACCTTTCTAATTCTCACATTTCTTTTCTAACAGCATTCTATGTTTCCTTTCTGAATATTAAACCATTTCTCATTCTCTCACACCGCCAACCTAAATCACTAACAACCCCTTCTCCAGATCCTCGACCGTCACCTCAACCCATTCTCCCTCTCCGACTTCGACTTCGTAATGAACATCAACGTCCGCGGCACCATCGACCTAATCCGCCAACTCCTTCCACACATGGCCCAAACCACGCCCGTAGGCGAGGACGGTGAGCGAGGGATCGTTGTCATGGTATCGAGTTCTGCTGCATTCGATGGTCAGCCGGGTCAAGGTACGCAAATCCTACTTCCCATTTCTCTCTATACTTTGCAAGCTTCCGTTTTGGTTGACCAAGAGTCATCGCTCTCAGAAGAACATTATCACCATATCTCTCAGTCTAAGGCTGGAAGAATGAGAGACTAAAGAGAAGATAAACTTACACAAACTCAGTATCATACGCCGCATCCAAAGGCGCAATAGCATCCCTCACCCTCCCCATGACCCGCGACCTCTCCCGCTACGGGATCCGCGTCGTAACCCTCGCCCCCTCGATGTTCGACTCCCGAATGACATCCATGCTCTCCGAAAAAGCTCGCGCGAGTTTAAAGAGAGTGATGGAATTTCCCCGTTCGTATCCCTTTGCCCCTTTCACCAAAATCGCAAGTGCAGACTAGTGTAGATAATATTAGATATACTGACAAACCCACCAGCACGACCCGGTCAACCCCACGAATTTGCACAACTGGTAACGCAAAGCATCGAGAACATAATGCTAAACGGCGTTGTCCTACGGCTCGATGGTGGTATGAGGATGCCGAGTAAGATGTAATGCCGTTATGAATCAAGTGTGACGATGGTCAAAGGAGTCTTCTTCCGCGACAGGGAATTACTAGAAACCAAGTTCCAATGTGAGAGTAGTGTTGAACGCTTGTACGAATACACAATACTAGAATCAAATCGACTTGGTGAACTTGGACTCGCCTATACAAGAGATTTCGTGATATCACCTCACGGTCATCATCGTGAGCGGCTCAGATCACCCATAGACTACAATCGACAAATTTCCCCTCAGACGATGAGATGTTATCCTTCTGCCTGTCTCGGAGGAGTTAGAATGGCTGCATGCCCCAGCAGCAGCAAGATCCGCCTGTTTGCAAAGCAATTATGATGACATTTGGAAAACAGGAAAGTGGCAACACGAGATAGCGAATGACACCTAGCACCCGATCTTACCAACCTTGTTTCGCGCCACTGTACCTCGAATAGAGTCTTATCCAACAATGCCAGCTCATCGAACAAGTCAGAAGGCAGGTAGTTTTCTCGTTCCGTCCAAGACTTTAATGAGTTCCAAGCTTACACGGTCAACGTTGCTACTCACTCGAGGCCTCCTGATCAAAGCGAGTCTGAACTCCCGGATCAGAATGAGTTCATCACCGCTCGACGGAACTTAGACTACCCAACGATATCACACCCGCAGGCCACCACGCGGCCATTTCTATAGACCGAGAGGCTTGGAAGGTGGGGTTTCCCAAAACGCGGGGTGGACAATCCGAAGAATATAGAGATTCACTGGCGAAGGATTGCCCCCTATTCACGCGGGTCTCAGGAGAAGCGGGGGCTGACGAATAAGCGAATTACCGCATGAACATATAAAATACCATCAAGGTTTGTTATTGTTGGCCGGAGAATCCGCGATTCTGGTATAGATGAAATCCTGTCATACCTAGATAAGGACAAACTTCACTGTAATCGGGGAAAGCTCCATATCCGTAGCACAACATTCTCGGGATTCGCATGCTGCAAAGTCGCCCGCGAAGCTGAGCTGGGTCACATTGACGGCCCGGGAGCGCTTAAAGGGTTGGTACGCGGATACGACAAGTGAGGCGGATTTGTGACTCGGTAGGGTAGGAAACGCCAAAGACATTCCCCATATTGTGTAATATAAGTAGGCTAAGCAATGAGAGGGCGACTCGTCCTTTTCGAACTATCGAAGCCTTGGTCCGTGGTGATCGTATTGTTTGCACCGCCAATCTTTGAAACCCTCTCCCGACTAGGTGCAAATTTGCGTCTATAGGAATTTCCATTTCAATCTCCAAGAGCTGCGAAGTTGTCCAGGATCACATTTACACACCACTGTGACGTGGGATAAGTGGAGTGATAGAGGAGAAATTGTAGAACCGTGACTGTTGACAACGAGACAGGGAAAGATTCATAGCGTGGACAATGTAACATAACAATGGGTTGAGGAACGGACATTGTCAGAATCATGATGGTTGTTGCTTGGATCACTTGACCCTAGTCTCCTGACCTGCTTCTTGATGATAGAATACAACCATGAATGGCTCTACGAATAGAGACTCTGGTAGCAATCCCGGTATGCGGAGAGTAAAACGTTCTGTGAACTGGATATAGATTGGTTGTTGAGGTCGAAGGTCCACGTGGATCATGCTCACAACTTATGGTGTGTTATTGTAAACTCGCAAGTACACCTTCCGAGGGAGAACATTGACAGAAGGAGAAAACAAAAAGATCAATTGACAAATGGATGTGCACCTGTCAAGATGTTCCAGCCATGAGATTTAGCCTGGTTGGTTGGCAGAGGACGACAACAGCATTCTCAGTGGCTGTTTATATGAGTCGGCTGCTGGTTTCGGGCTTCATTCAGCCTAGTCAATGAGTCAACGATCGGATGATCTACATAGGGCATTTTGTGAAGTCTTACCTTTCCAGCTGCAATTTCCATATGAAGCGGGGATTTCCACGATGCTTAATATAAACCTTGGGATTTGGGGTCATACCTAGGTGGCCCTTTGCGGGCGCCTCGCGGTAAAAGCCGTAGTTTTGTGTAGTACAAGTGCCAATGGTTTCCGTAAAGGATCGAACTTCATGATACCTTTTGTGGTCGGTTTCGAACCCATGAAAACCATGTGCCGTTGCACAATGCAGTATAGCTGACGGGCACATCGCAAAGGTCTATAACCAGGATATCATTCGGGGCCCTGCATTCAGCTGCGGGTGGTGTGACAACGTGAAGCTTCGACCTTTGAGTTGAGGAAGAAGAGTATGCTGTGGCACCTTGATTCTGGCCTGCTCGTTCGAAGCATAGCATAAGCCAGAGCTCGATAAATGCATGGGAACGATGTATTAACCATCTCTACCGAGGCCGGATAACTTCAGACGAACTATACAAAGAGGTTGTATCAGACCGACCGATACGCAAGTTGAAAAGAGCGGTGGGAGGCATTCTACCAGAGTAATTGTCTGTTTGGCCCTCGTAGATCCGAGAAGCTCCATGCTGCACATCATAATTTTCGACATCATGCTCCTTGAGAGCATGGCGCGGATATCTGATTTGCATGGCAGAGTGTCGGCGGTGCAAGTTTTTTGCTCAATCTGGGCATCCGGAGACTCTCCCTCCGCAAAATTGAGGGTCCAGAAATACGGACGGCTGCGAACAGTGAGGTTCCGTCAGACGACGCCGTATGCGTGTAGCGAGGACGAGAATGTCGACATCGTGGGGGTTGGAATATGGTCTGTTTGATGGCGGTTCATCGAGGGCAGCTGGAATTCCCAGGCTGGTGGAAGGTCGCAAAGACGTGAGGTTGTCAAAAGCGAGACCCTGTGCCACGAGGGAACCAGGCTATCGGCCCATCAGAAGCCTCGCAGAGTCGCAGGACCGGCAAGCCATGGACAGGCTTGTCTTCTGGAACGTCGTCCTGAGGCGGCTTACACGTTCTGTGGGCCGGTGGCATCCCAGGGAGCGGGCGACTTGCCTCACGCAGCTTGGGAGTGGAATCTCCTCATCTCGAAGCATGGCTTCCGATCGGGGCGGTGGCTGCAGCACTGCAGGCAGAGCGTGTGCAGGTGCATGCACTATGGCCTCGAACGCCTGGAGGGTGCTCTCGCAGAGAGCGGAGGGACGAGAGAGATGAGAGGGCATTCGGTTGAGAGGGCATTCGGTTGAGAGGGCATTTGGTCGAGAGGGCTGGCCGTGGGATGAAATGGACTGTTGTGGTTGTTGGTGTTGGTGTTGTTGGTGTTGTCGGAAGAAGAGGACGGGTCCGCGTCGACGATGTTTGGCGGGGTCCGTCCACGTGACTTTCACGTGACCATGATCGTGACGTCGAGGAGAAAGCCGCGATGGCGTCTGGAAGCAGTGGAAGGAAAGAATCCCTGTGACGCCATCAGATTTCTTATCGCGTGCACCCAACCGGAAAATAAAGAGAAGGATCCAAGTCTTGGCTCTTTCGCTCGACGAGTCGACGACGACCCAGCATCAGCACTGCTACTCCATTCAACAATCCATCGTAGATTCATTGATTCATTGCCTCGCCTATGAGGAAAACCCCTTCTCCCTTCTCGCTTCTCGCTTCTCGCTTCTCCCTTCTCGCTTCTCCCTTCTCGCCTCTCCCTTCTCCTTCTCGGAGCCCTTCCTCGCGAGCTGCCACTTCCTCAGGTTACTGTGCAGTCGGTCTGTGTCCGAGCCACTCGTCCTTGCCCGCCTTTCTCCACAGACAAAGTTATTACTCCGTACCTAGATTTTGACCCGGCGCAACGCTTGTCTACGCTTTCACCCATGATCCATCCACCACCCATCCTCCACCCATCCTCCACCACCACCACCCATCCATCCATCCATGATCCCAACTCCATCAAAAACCACTCCCCCATTCACAAGTTCACAACTTCTATTTCCACCCCCACGTCTGGCATATCACCCACGCCCAGAGCACACCGACATCCTCCCGATCAGCGAGGCCTAGCTACCCATCGTGACACCGTCACTAGCTGTCCGTCGACTCGCCTCACCGTTGCCTTTCCGGGATCTCTCGAGCTTGAATCCTTCTCCTTCCCGCCAACACCTTGTCTTCTCCACAAGGTCGCTGTCAAGGACCGCCTTCCTATCGAATGGGCACACGACGAGGACGGCATGAGTGCCCCGCATCTAGAAACATACCTACTTAACCTTGGAAGTAAACTTCCATATCTGCACCTACGTCTTCCGTGAGATCACACGCTGATCCTATTGCTTATAACTCTCCCTTCATCCTCTCTTCTTCCTCCCTTCATCCTTGGACACCGGCTGACAGCATGATCCTCGCATGCCCACCTTGATTAAGTCGGATCATACCTGTCACTTCCGGTCCTCTTCCTGCTGAAGCTCCTCTCCTCCTCACCTATATAACCTCCGTCGAGGGACAGATGATCCAGCTCTGGTCATTCCATCATCCCCACATCATCCACTCCAATCCTTGAACCAAACCCTCAAGAACATGTCGAAGCATACCATCATCCCCGTCGATCAACACTGGACCTTCAAGCAAGCTGACAAGAAAGATGCAAAGTTTCTGCCCGTTGCTCAATTTCCCACCAATGTTCACCTTGATCTCATCGCCAACAGCATCATCCCAGATCCATTCATAGGAAAGAATGAGAACGATATCCAATGGATTGGGGAGGTACCTTGGGTCTATAAGACCACCTTCCCCTCCCCGACTCTATCGACAGAACAGAGAAGAAATGTTACTGTTGTACTGGCCTTCGACGGTCTAGATACATTTGCCACCGTCGTTCTAAATGGCAAACCCATCTTGAAAACAGACAACATGTTCATTCCTGAACGCGTGGATGTGACAACGCATTTGAAGAAAGATGGTGACAACGAGCTAGAAATTACGTTTGAAAGTGCTTATATCAAAGGCTGTGCTCTCTTGGAGAAATATCCCGATCACCACTGGGGATGCTGGAATGGTGATAGCTCGAGACTTGCGGTGCGAAAAGCACAATACCACTGGGTATGTTTCCTTGCAAACTCACAATTCTTCTACTAACACACACTGACAGGGGTGGGACTGGGGCCCGACTCTCATGACATGTGGTCCTTGGAGACCAATCAACCTCGAAATCTTTTCCTCGCGTATCTCCGACCTCTATTTCACTAGTGATGTGGACAAGTCTCTAAAAGTCGCTAAATTTGTTGCCAAAGCTGAAGTCGAAGGCGACGCGACCGAAGTCCAGTTCGACATCTCGCTTAATGGAAACTCGGTCGCTTCGAAAACTGTCAAGGCGAACAAGGGCTTCGCATCTCACTCATTCACCCTCGAGAATCCAGATCTCTGGTACCCCATCCGCTATGGGGGCCAGCCTCTATATTCCATGACTGCGACGCTCATCCAGGACGGCTCCGCCATTAGCGAAAAGTCTAAGAAATTTGGCTTGCGAAGAGCAGAGCTCATTCAGAGGCCGATGAAAGACCAACCAGGGACAACGTTCTTCTTTCAAATCAACAACATACCAATATTTTGTGGGGGCAGCGACTGGATTCCGGCAGATAACTTTATCCCGAGAATTACCAAGGAGAAGTATTATGACTGGGTGAAGCTCGTCGCAGATGGCAATCAATTCATGATTCGAGTCTGGGGTGGTGGTGTTTTTGAGGAGCAGGCCTTTTACGATGCTTGCGATGAGATTGGCATCCTAGTTTGGCAAGATTTTATGTTCGGCTGTGGAAATTATCCTGCCTTCCCAGAATATCTCAAGTCAGTAAAGATCGAGGCGGAGGAGAATGTTAAACTCCTTCGACATCACCCTTCAATTGTCATCTGGGCTGGTAACAACGAAGACTATCAATACCAAGAGTCAGAAAACCTTACTTACGACCTTGAGGACAAAAACCCCGACAACTGGCTCAAGACAAATTTCCCGGCCAGATATATCTATGAAAAGATTCTTGCGGACGCTTGCAAGGAGTTGATCCCAGACACGTACTATCATTTCGGCAGCCCTTGGGGAGGAAAGGATACGAGAGACCCAACAATCGGCGATATTCATCAGTGGAATGTCTGGCACGGAACTCAGGAGAAGTACCAGAACTTCGATAAACTTGTTGGTCGCTTCGTATCTGAATTCGGCATGGAAGCTTTCCCAAATATCAAGACAATCGACTCATTTCTACCTCTTGGCAAGGATGATCCTGACCGCTTCGCTCAGTCATCCACCGTCGACTTTCACAACAAGGCCGACGGACACGAGCGTCGGATTGCTCTATATCTAGTTGAGAACTTTCGATATGCCCCCGACCCCTTTGAGCAGTTCATTTACTGCACGCAGCTCATGCAGGCGGAATGCTTGGCGAGTGCCTATAGATTATGGAAACGACAGTGGAAGGGTCCTGGACGAGAGTATTGCGGTGGAGCTCTTGTGTGGCAAATCAACGACTGTTGGCCAGTAACATCTTGGGCCATCGTCGACTTCTATCTTCGTCCAAAACACGCCTTCTACACGGTGAAGCGAGAAATGGCACCGATTTCGCTTGGGGTGACCAGAACGGAGCATCTTGTACCCAAGGACAAGTACACCCGAGCATTTGTTGAAAAGACAACCAAGATTGAGATTTGGGGCTCCAATCTTACTCTACGAGAAATGACAGCCGACTTGGTCGTCAAGGCGTTTGACGCCACTACTGGCGAGGAGACGTACTCCAAGACAGTCAAGTCGTCCTTTACTCTGCCCGAGAATCAAAGCACCGAGATTGCCGACTTCGTCGTGCCCGTCCGTGAGAAAGATGTCGACGAGGAGAAGAAGACGGTTGTCGCTGCCTACTTGTTCCAGGAAGGGAAGCAGATCGCTAGGTATATCAATTGGCCCGAGCCGCTGAAGTATGTCCATCTACAGAGACCCAAAAGGCTTCACGTCGAGTTGAGCCATGATGGGAAGGTCGTGGAGATCAGCGCGGAATATCCGGTGAAAGGATTGGCACTCGAGTGCGATGATGACAATATCTCCTTTGACGACAATCTAGTGGACATCGTGCCTGGGGAAGTCGTCTATGTGGGTGTCAAGGGCGCGAAGAAATCGACAAAGATCAACACTAGATATTTGGGAATGGTTTAATTTCAAGATTCGGCACACGGTGGGATTTGGAAGCCACCCCGTTTTCGAGGTCGTGGTCGATCATTTGGTGGGATTTTGGTATTTGATACATCGCTTGCATCTCTTCATGGAGGATATTGATTGGCGGTGGATTTGCAAGAAAGCATAGGAGCTAGTGGAAATGGCATGTCGTCTTCTCGGGAAATCATTTTCTTCATCTTCGAATATTCCAATTGACAGGAACGAATTATCTCCGCCAGATTTCCATCTCCACTTGGTCCCCTCAATGTGTTGGGAATCGGCAAAGGGGGAAGCGAGTATAGCGGGGAATTTAGCCGGGCAGTTTACCCACCTGTTGCTTGTCAATAGGTGGTCTACTACAGCTACCACTTTTGTTTTCTACCCCCATCTTACCATTGTTTACTCAAATTTCCGGAGGACCTGGTTGGAAGATGCAAGCCCCCTTTTCCTGCATGTCTTTTTTTTCGCGTTGTGCTCCACCGATATGCCGTGGTTTGACGTCCTCGTTGGCTTTTGCTACAACGTAACCTTGGGACTACACATGGGCTACACACCACATAAAATCCAAGTAATTCTAAATGTTACTGTTCCATGGACAGACTGCCTGTTCTAGGCCCTAACAGAGCTGGAGTTGTGCCGTTCTTTTGGAGATTTTACCGTACCCTGTTATCAACAAATTGGAAACTGAATCATGTCCACTCGTACGGTTCACTCTTCTTGTTTCTTGTTGCGAGATAACTAGGGCGCCAATACGTAGGAGGTTCGTTACTAGGTCATGATGGTCGTTGAGTGGAAAGTTGGGAGCGTTTACTTGTGAAATGTGCTAACTCTCTCATGATCGTTTCTCGGCAGTAAGTTCGAGGCCAAGCTAATATGGAAACAATCAAGGAAGTTCGAGCGAAGATATGAGGAGAGACCCCACAATTTGACATAAAACTTAACACTATCATCCGAGCTCTTGTGATTCTCGCTAAATGTCCCGAGGATTTCAGGCGAATAGATGGAATTTGAAGACGGATGTGACAAGAGGCTGGTATGAGGAACACTCATCGGATCTCTTTTCTACACACTAAATGTTGGGGAGCTTATGGGAAAATGAATACACCCGAATGAAAACATGATGGGGCTCTGCGATATGCAATCGGAATTTAGAAGAATTGCCTGAACTATTTTCAATGGCAGCGTGTTTCACAATTCCTAGGCGATGGATGAGTAGCGGGAGAGATAGGGGACCAAGTCATACAGCCGAAGAAATATAAATCTCCTGCCCGAAGATTTTTTATTTTTTATTTTAAAGGACTGGGATGGTATTGCAGCTACTAGGTGATCGGACGAAGGAGGATGGCGGGGATTTCAAGACGGGATTGCAGATACTGTACCGAGCTTCTTCGCACGCCTTCCAACCAACGATAAATCTACTCAACATTCCTATAATCCGCCCTATTCCCACACAGGATCTTCCAGCACCCCCTCGCCATCTAAGAGATCCTCGCAACCCCGTGGAAACCTCAACTTCAACTCCATCGAGATGTCGGATGCCCGACACTTCTCACTCGGCGAGGTGTCAAAGGATGGACGTAGCCTTCGGGGGCTACAGAGATCTGGGAGACGGCGACCTCCTCCTACTGCTACTGCTCCCCGCCGCTAGGAAGGTGTTTGAGTGTGAAAGTTGAGACGGCTTCTGGAGCCAAAGCTTCACTTGTCATTGGGTGGATGGAGGGAGGGAGGGAGGAATGCAAGTCTGCCTCTCATACAGTATGTACCGTGGAACGCTTGTTCCGGAACCACAATGGGAAGAGCCATGGAATTGGTTGCCGCAGACTTAGACAGGTGTCTAGTTGTGTTCACAGCCACTTGAGGGACAGTGGAACCCGTCCTCTCCTCTGCTTTGGGGATACTGGGATGCAGAGCAACGAGCCTATGGTAATAGCGTTGATGAGATATTAGAGTTCTTGGTGAGAGCTTGCGTGACATGAAATTCCCGAGAAGAAACGAGGCTTAGATTCTGCCTATAACATCCCGAACACACCTGTGGATAGAGCAACAGTAATCAAATCTAGCGCCTAGGTATCCTTGGTATTCTATTCGACACACCAGCATTCAATGAGAAGGGTATTATGTACAATATCTACACAGCATTTAAGCTAGATCCTTCACACATGGTGCTGACTGGCGTTTCTTCTCCAGGAAAGTCTGAGTAGGGAAGGCAGAAACTTGAGGAACACACACACTTGGAGGGGCACGTGCTTTAATAGTGTCCCCGAACCCGCACGTCATTATATATCGTATAGGTGGGAGATCTCAGTCTATTGACTCTGGCGACTTTGTTGGGACTTGCGGTGGTTGTACTACCTCCTTTTCTTGCGGATCCATTCCGTGAATCAATATTTCCAGGAGTTGACCTGGAAGATTGCCTGCTCTAGCATATGGGGTTTGGAACCCAGAGACTGTGAACTGCCTCATTCAACCTTCTTTTACTATGTTGAGCCTGCATAGCGAAGATCCGCTGTAATGTCTGCTTGAGTTCTTGCGGCACGGCACTCCTCTTGTCAATTGCTTCAGGACTTGGGGCCGAGGAGTCGGGTTAGGAGCTTGGCCGTCCTAGTTTAAGTGTTCTCCAGCTCGTTTCCATCTCGCTCCGCCCCTTCTGAGTCCTGATTCTCTCGAGCCGCTGTAGTATGTCTGCTGCTGTGTCGGTTGGGCGAATACTACGCTTCATCGAGCGGAATAGATCTGGGTCGGATTCAGCAAGTGGAGCGATAATCCGCGTTGAATCTTCTAGCTTCTTCGCTATATCCAGGATCTCAGCAGGAGTAGTGAAATGCTTAGACAGCCGTTGAACGACCGGTGTCATTCCCGGATGATCCTGTTGAACCTGCTGGAATGCAGCCCTTCGTTTCTCGTTGAAGGTGAGGTGCGTGCCATTTTCCCTCGCTTTTTGCTTTACTGTCAACCTCTCTTCCCGGGTAAGAGTTCCCATTCCCAGTGATTCGAGTTGGAACTGGATCTTCTGGGCTCTCACCAAATGCTTGTCGGATTTCCCACAATTTGGATTTCCCCCGGCCGAGCTCGTAAATACCCACCCACAATTGGTCTTGTAGTTTGCCCATGGTTTTATTTCGACAAATCCACATTCGGGCAATGTCATGCTGATCACGTCGTGTCGAAGATGTAACATGGAAAGGTCGTTCATGCGTGCCGTGAATTCGCCCCTCTCCACCTGCTTCAGCTCCGGCCGCATATGGATATGCATCTCAACATTGGAGCCCTCTTGTAACATATAGTATAGTTTCCACATCATGTGCTTAAAATGGCTGATGGGCGCATTGGAATTAAAGTGAATCTCCTTTGCATGTCGAGCGCTCGCTGCGCTCTTGGTTCTCTTCGATTTCCCGGGCCCTTTGATCGTATTTACCTCGTGGATATGGTATTCGATCCCAGTCTTTGGAGCATTTCCAGGCAAGCTTTCGACAGGAACAAGAATATGACCGGGCTTTAGGTGGTCCTTCATCACCTCTGCGAGTGTAATTTTCTCTGCGGGTTTTTGTAGCGGTTTGTTGTACGCCCACAACTCGAGCTGGACATCTTCCGGGTCTTCATAACCATCAAAAGGGAAAAAGCCCTTGATCTTATGGTTGCTCTGGTGGGACTTCGTGGTGGCGGCGTACATGAGATGGATAGAGCGACATTGTTGTTTCGCGATGGGGATTCTAATACCGCCAAAGAGTGACTGGACCCGTGTTTGTAATATCTGGACTCTCATGGCATTTTTCCTTCGGGTACAGTTCTGCGGTGGTAGCAGCCAGCGATGATGGTGCAATGGGATGCGAAGACTTGATTGAGACTTGATTGAGTTGGTATTTTTTCCGAGGGGGAAGAGCTTTACTTAGCCCTCGGCAAAATGATTTTCCGTATATGCATACAACGTTGTATTACTTACCAACATTCCCCAATCAGATACACATTGTGAAGAAAAATTCAGGCCTCTGTCATAGTTAAAAATAGTAAGATCATTGCGGCTTAGAGATATGATCTACTACCGTAGGTACTAGTTCAAGATATGATACAGCTTCTCCCCACGGTGCCACCTTTCCAAGTTCTCCGCTTGCTCTATGTACCAATCCTTCATGGTTTCCTCCTGGACATATCCTGTATGTGGAGTAAGCAGGACCTGACTTCTACCCTCTTCTCCCCATTTAGTCGTTCGCCACGGGCTATTAGGAGGCAAGGGTTCTATTCCGAAGACATCCATCGCCGCACCCCTGATAGCCCCGTCATTGAGGACTTGAATAATCGCATCTTCGTCGACCAGCGGACCTCGTGAGGTATTGATTAAGAGTGCACTTTTCTTCATCGACCTCAAATCGTTGCCACCAACAATTCCAAGCGATCTACCCGAGAGCACGTAGTGTATGCTAAGGACGTCTGCGGTTTTGAAAAGCTCCTCTTTCGAGACCACCCTGAACGTCTTCTCGCTTTCTGTGTTCTCGACGGGGAGGCCAGCAGCTTTGGCTTTCTCATCGGCTGTCTCTTGTGTCAAGCTGGAGCTCCAGGCTATGACCTTCATGCCGAATGCACAGCTCATAATTCTGCCTACAGCGACGCCTAGTCTTCCAAGTCCTAGGAGAGCAAGTGTTTTCCCTGTTAGCCCCGTGGATAGGCTTGTTTGCCAGCCTCCAGCCTTCACAGAGGCATCGTCTCGAGCAACGTTCTTAGCGATTCCAAGTATGAGTGCCACACAATGCTGCGTAGTGCTATCTGGTCCACTTCTTCCTCTGCCTGTGACGGAAGGAGTCGAATGTCCACTACCCCCTGCGCCAGTAACCACAATGCCATGGCTTCTTGCTGCTACCATATCGATACCCAAATTGCGGGTGCCAGTTGTCAAAAGAAGCTTTAGATTCGGAAGCCGCTTTAATAATGCTTCCGGGAAAGGCGTCCGCTCCCGCATAGTCGAAATGATAGTGAAAGGTTGCAACCGTTGCACCAATTCATGTTTGACACTTTCCGGCGTATCCGGATGATTGTATGGAGATAACGTGTCCGGAAACTCAATGAACTCAAAGACAGACTTCAGCGTTTCAAACTGAGTTGCCGCAATGCCCGCATAATCATCTAAAACAGCAACCTCGATTGCTTTAGGCGGGACTGGGGGCATATTTGTGGTTGAAGAGAAGGCTCGTGTACAAGACCAGAGAAATGTATGCTTTGGAAAACGATATAAGGAAATCAACTAGCTTTTCGGTTTAGCAGGCCAGAGTTTACCTAGGTAGTCTACCAACTTGAAGATTGAATGTGAGTCTACACCAAGCCAGGGTACGGTTTTGCCCTAGACTTTGGTAGAAAGTGGGGGAGCGATCTCGGAACATAGAGACTTGAGCCTCACTACGCTCCTTTAGTAAAACAACTTAAATACTATATGGACAATGCAAGCTTTCTATTATCAGCTATGATAAAAAGGTCTCCCAGACTTTTGGGAGATGCTCAATGTTAAGGTTCAATAAACTTCGACATGGCCCGGAGACTGATCACACGAACTTAAAGATAAAGGATCCCGGTGGGGGTGGATCTATCTTTTAAGTCCAATTTGGCTTAATTGTCAAACTTCACCACAGTGATTGGTGCGCATAAAAAGACTGTGAAGTACTTGCGATCGGCTTTACTCATACCGACCATGCTCCTCTCTCCCCACCTCTAGTCCACGAACTGAGGCATCGTCAATGGACGGCTGCATGTTCCTTAGGGAAGGGATCCAAGTCATTCCCTACTCGTGAATAAAGATATTCTAGCTCTCAGCGAAGAGACTTCTTCTTCCTTTCATTTTCAATCTGTTTGAAATCCTACCTTCACGCAAGAACTTAAGGCATAAAGCACTACCGTTACAATCCCCTGGTAGAGTAGTTGCGTCTTGCAGTCTCAAGAAAGTACAACGCATACCATGTCACCGTCTGCTATAGACATCACTCCTCCTGGAGTAACCATGGAGAAGCCAACCAAGTCGAATATCGGGGTTTACACGAACCCAAACCACGATCTATGGGTTGCGGAGGCCCAGCCATCTGTCGAGAGGGTAGCAAAAGGCGACAGCCTCAAGCCCGGAGAAGTGACGGTTGGTGTCAAGAGCACCGGTATATGCGGGTATGTTTGATGTTCTCCGTTGGAAAGAGCTTCATGCTCATCATTTGAAGCTCCGATGTCCATTTCTGGCACGCTGGTTGCATAGGTCCTATGATCGTCAAAGACACCCACATTCTCGGACACGAGTCTGCAGGAGTTGTATTGGCAGTCCACCCATCCGTGGACAGTCTCAAAGTTGGAGATCGAGTTGCAATAGAACCGAACATCATCTGCAATGAATGCGAGCCATGTCTGACAGGAAGATACAACGGATGCGAGAAGGTCCAGTTTCTTTCAACCCCTCCTGTAGATGGACTCCTTCGCCGCTATGTCAATCACCCAGCCTCTTGGTGTCACAAAATTGGCAACATGTCCTTTGAAGATGGAGCAATGCTAGAGCCGCTCAGCGTCGCGCTAGCTGCAATGCAGAGGTCTGGCGTGCGGCTGGGAGATCCTGTCTTGATCTGTGGCGCAGGGCCGATTGGGCTGATATCTTTGCTCTGCTGCCAGGCTGCTGGCGCATGTCCCCTTGTGATAACTGACATCGACGAGGGCCGGTTGAAGTTCGCGAAGAAGATTGTGCCCTCGGTGACCACACACAAGGTCGAAAGGGTATCGCCAGAAGAATCCGCCAAAGCAATCGTGGCCTTATTTGGTGGAATCGAGCCTGCAGTCGCACTCGAGTGCACAGGTGTCGAGAGCAGTATCTCCGCTGCAATCTGGGCTGCCAAATTCGGCGGCAAGGTGTTCGTGATCGGCGTTGGGAAGAACGAGATGAACATTCCATTCATGAGGCTGAGTGTGAAGGAAATCGACCTTCAATTCCAGTATAGATACAGCAACACATGGCCAAGAGCGATTCGTTTAGTGCAGGCCGGCATCATCGATATGAAGAAATTGGTGACGCATCGTTTCCAGTTGGAGGATGCTGTGAAGGCATTCGAGACGGCAGCAGACGCGAAAACAGGGGCAATTAAGGTGCAGATAAAAAGCGAAGATTGAGTTGCTTTCTTGTAAATAAAACCAGATAGAAACGCTTTGTCAATCGTAAGAACATGCTGAATTCAGCAAATATCATTTTGGCGGTCGCATAAAATAGATGTTTCGTCGTGTTGGCTGGCAAAGAAAGGAAGTGGTTCCAGCTTCTAAGGTTCCGTTTGGCTAACTCGAGTAAGCGTTCCCGGGTCGAAGTTAAGATGACTAAGCGTCCTCCTGAAATCTTCCCGGAGGTCGGCGAAAAAGTCCCAATATCCCTCGTGCGATTGCATCCTACAACCAATTGCTCGCCCATCAGCCTTCAAGTCATCGCGGTAATCCGGCCGTTCGATAATCTGTGCGAACATCGTCTTCACCATGTCGTTGAATATCTCGCGTGCCGTTCTGCGGCAATCGACCAAGCTTCCTGGACGGACAGCTCGCCGATTCGAATCAACCACAACCAAAGACGCCGCGTCCAAGACCTCGCAGACTGCCTCAGAATACAAATCGAAGGCTTCAGAGGGTCTCTCCAGAGTAGCCTCGTCTGCAGGACCAGCAATCAGTGGTGCCGCGAAGGGGTTAGGCAATGCGATGGGAAAGATTGGAGGTAGAACCGGCAGGCTCATTGCATTTATTGAGCGTAAGTATCATCTTCCCGCCCTCAATTGAGAGTCTCTCGCGAAACCGTGGAGGTCACTGGCTGATTTTGAGGTAACAGGTCAAGTACCACTCACGGTCTATTATGCTCGTGTTGGATTTGAGCTTTCAAGACTTGTATTCCAAGGACAAAAGATGTCACCTCCGTAAGTTAGGACGATCCTTGGAGTAGAGTGGTCAGTAACTAATCTTACGTCTAGACCAGTTTCGACCTTCCAGTCATACTTTCAACGCGTAGTCCAAGGTGCGCGAAACCCAGGCCCATTCTTCGCCCAAACCGCCAACTCATTACAACAACTCCGAAGTCTTAGCACGGCCAAATGGGCAGCTGGAGGTGTGGTATTCGCAGAGCTCCTTGGTTTCTTCACAGTAGGCGAGATGATTGGCAGAGTCAAGCTTGTTGGTTATAGGGGTGAGACTGAGTCCCATCACTAAGGGTAGAATGTATGGACGATGGGAATGACCGGGCGATAAATGGCGATAGAGGGCAGGGTATGAACAATCGGCACTTGCGATCTGCAGCAGAATGAGCTGATGAGAACCAAGCTATTCGATCTTGTATCTACACATATCCTGCAACACTTTTCTTTGTATGTCTGTACATCAGGGAATCATTAAACAGCATAATGGTGGATTAGATCATGAATCTTTTCAAAAGTCTCCAAAATCATCATCCGATATTGCGGTAGTGATTGCAAACTCTCCGCCTCCTGGGGCATGCTAACGTCCGGTATCTGGGGGGCCCAATTTATTTTATAGGTGAATTGGTTAGGGAAGTGTCAGATCTAACCGGATATGTGTACATAATCATGTGCTGGCAGTAGTATAAGCGGTAGGCATGAGCCTTCTATCTAGGCAGTTATAGAACTTGGTCATGGAATAAAGATTGTTGTTCGGTGTCTGTAGGCTGTACTGTACAACACCATCAAGGAGCAAGCATGATTACAACATTCCGTGGTATGTATCCCAAGTTAAGACTCGTACGGTATTCCCTAGCTCTTGCAAGGATGTTTTTTCAAACATAAGTACCGTTCCTTACTAAAAGGATGCTATATTAACATGCTTTCGCATGTAAGAACAGCTAGCGCTTAATTCCCAAAGTAGTCTAGCTTAGATGGCCGAGCGAGATTATGTCTCCCCGAATACTAGTCTCCCCGCACTTTCAACGGCAATCAACAGTTCGATTGTCAAAGTAAACGGTGCCGGCAATGGAAGCTACTGCACTCCATGATAAATGACACGTAACGTGCCATCGTCTCCAACGCGATAGGCAGAGCCGGTGACATCACAGTGCAATATGCTGCACCACAGTTCTCTCTGCTTCGGTAGACGAATGGCTAGCTATGACCGCGAGATTGACGTACAGCTAGGTCGAACAGACGGGAGTATTTATGCCAAGAGGTTCATGAATATGGATCCCATTTTCTTTCAAAGGCTATGCTCGACTCTCCAGTCTCCTGCAATCATGAAGATCTGGAATTATCTTCAGTCTTCGGTCATACCTCTGTTCACTATTACTGCATTGGCTCAGAAAGTCATCGATCTCAGCACAGCTGAATGGACGGTGTCGAGCCCTGCATACAACATATCTGTGCCAGGTAGCGTGCCTTCGCAGGTATATCTCGATCTTTATTATGAGGGTGTGTTTTCGGATCCTTATTTTGGGCTAAGATGGGTTACTTGCGCGAATTGGACATATGAGGCTAAACTGGATGGCTTGTAAGTACTCGAGTTCCTATTATTGTTTTTATTTTGTTGTATGATTGGTTCGAGGTAGGTCCCTTGCCACTTGTTATTATATGCACCTTCTTAGAAGGGAAAATAAAATCTTACTTGAACATTTTATGCATCCTCGAGCAGATACAACTTACATTATCTTGATTTGATCCTTCCATATATTCACTTGAATAGCTTGATCTAACGTATAGCAGAGATGAAGCGGTACCAACATGGTTGCTATTTAACGGACTTGATACCTTCACCTCAATAGAGGTCTGTGGTCAACATGTCGCTTCTACCAACAACCAATTTCGCCAGTACTACTTCGATGTCTCATCCATCTTGAACTCCTGCTCTGGTGCTCCAACTTTGAGTATCAATTTTGGGTCTGCTATCAATATCACTGCTGATATTGCAGCCGAACCTGGCCAAGAGACATGGCCATATGGTGTGGAGGGGCTTTTCGAATTTCCAAATCGTCAATTCATGAGAAAAGAGCAGAGTGATTTTGAATGGGATTGGGGTCCAGCTTTTGCTCCAGCTTGCTTATGACAACCAGCTTATGTTGTGCAACTCCCTCCCTCCACTGTGTATATACGAAACTCACTACTTGACATATATCGCCAAGGTCAGCTGAACAATCTACCCCCAGAACAGAATGCACCCTGGATTGTAAACGCGAGCCTCGACGTCCTAGGTTCTGTCCCAGAATCAGCTTCACTACATCTCGACATCATAGACATTGATAATACGACCGTGGCTAGTGGATCCTTACAAAATGTTACTAACATGGATACTAGGATTGGTGGGAGCGTCGTCGTGGACGGACAGGCGTGTCGGCTCTGGTGGCCCACCGGACTTGGGCCCCAGAACTTGTATTATTTCAAGATCACGGTGTTGGATGGGGGCCGCGAATTGGCTTCGGTGACAAAAAGAAGCGGATTCAGAACAATTGTGCTGAACATGATGCCTATATCCGACTCACAGCTGGCTCGGGGTATTGCTCCTGGCAATAACTGGCATTTCGAAATCAATGGCCAAGAATTTTACAGCCTTGGATCCAATTTCATCCCCCCCCGATGGTACCGTAATCCATTCATTTGTCGTTCCTAATATCCATTCTAAATTATAGCAAGAGCTGACTTGTTTTCTAGCGTTCTGCCCCCGAGTCACTCAAACGAAGATGAAACAACTCTTTCAATCAGTCGTTGATGGAAACCAGAACATGCTCCGGGTTTGGGCTAGCGGCTCCTATCTTCCAGACTTCATTTATGACATTGCAGATTCAATGGGCGTCCTTCTCTGGTCGGAGTTCCAATTTGGAGATGCTCTTTACCCAGTCAACGAGGAATTCCTGGATAATGTTCGCGAGGAGGCCAATTACCAAGTGAGGAGGAACAACTACCATCCATCATTGTGCCTCTGGGCTGGAGGTAACGAGCTCGAAAATCTAGAGCTTAGTGTTGCTGCAGCTGCAGACCCCGGAAATGACAAGTGGCGACAGGAGTATGAACAATTGTTCCTCGGTGTTCTTCTTCCAGCTATATACGGAAACACTAGATCGATTTCGTATATTCCTAGCAGCACTACGAACGGGTACCTCGAGCTAGACTTCTCCTTACCTTTCCCAATGATTCAGAGATATGACAACAAAGCAGAAGGTTCAATCTATGGAGACACAGATCACTATAACTACGATTCATTCGTGGCATTCAATCTCTCCACTTACCCCGTTGGGAGATTCGCCAATGAATTTGGATACCATTCAATGCCTAGTCTGCAGACGTGGGAGCAAGCAATAGCACCCGAGGATCTGCACTTCAATAGCTCAACAATTGTTCTCCGTAACCATCATTATCCTGCTGGTGGATCTTTCACGAACTACCGGAATTCCAGCAAAGGCATGGGGGAGATGACCATTGCAGCAGAGCTCTACTATCCTGTTCCCCATATGGCGGATCCCGTTGCCAATTTTTCGGCATGGTGCCACACAACCCAGATTTTCCAGGCAGACTTCTACCGCAGTCAGATCACGTACTATCGTCGTGGATCTGGTTTTCCAGAAAGACAACTGGGCTCGTTGTACTGGCAACTTGAGGACATCTGGCAGGCGCCCACGTGGGCTGGGGTAGAATACGATGGACGCTGGAAGGTTTTGCATTATGTTGCTAAGGACATATACCAACCAGGAATAGTTGCCAGCTATTTCAACACTACCACGGGCGACTTGACAGCATATGTCACGTCTAGCCTATGGTCTCTATCTACTGGCACTGCCACACTTTCTTGGTATGGATTCGATGGTAACCTTCTGGCATCACCCACAAATTTGGACTTCTTGGTTGGTGCCCTCAACACAACCAAAATCCTCCAAACGAACACAAACGAGATCGCATATGATCTCAAGGACGCTGTCCTTAGGATGAACATCACCGCTACTGGTTCTCTCCCGAACAGTGACCAAGTGAAGGTCTTCAAACATGAATACTACTTTCACGGACTCGATCTTGGTGAAGCTAAACTCCGAGATCCTGGTCTTGTGCTGGAGTACAACGAGCAGAGTGGAAACTTCTCCATCAAGGCCACAAAAGCCGTTGCGGCCTGGGTGTGGCTCGATATCCCTGCAGGAACGTTGGCGAACTTTAATGAGAATGCGTTCTGGTTGGTTCCAGGGGATGAAAAGAGAGAGATTAGCGCGAAGGTGAAGAATGACACAAGTGAAGGGAATTGGGTTCATGGAGTGACTGCGAGGAGTTTGTGGAATAACACTTTGGCCTAAGCAAGAGCCGAAAAAGGGTCTCGTTGGAAGAATACAGGTTTATAATCTGTTCCCAGACGATATAGAGATTTTCCAAGCATGTCCTTCGGAAAACTAGTTCTATTTCCCTTACACAGACATGAAATATCACTTGGAACACCCTACTTTGGGTCCATTGCACGTCCTCGGAAGAAAATTCTGAAGTGATACATCGAGGGTATTTCAAGTATCTACTACTGATGCGTCGGACAGAGTATAGTATCGTCATTAGAACAAAAGCAAGACTTCAGGCATGTGTTACAATATTTATTCTTGACATAGTCCAAAGAAACCAACGATATAACAAGAAGAGCACGCATTTTAGCTAATTCATAAAGCATTGTAAATCGTAAACAAACTTAAAAACAGACGTGGAAATCTATAAGAAAGGTGTAACTCAAGGAAAAAGGAAAACAATCTCGCGCCATCAAAATTTTGGAACCTTGTCGTCAAACGGGTAAAGTTGGGTCTCTCTGATTGGCCGATTGGCAACCTTCCGACCCACAATTGAACGAACTCACTTTCGAAGAACAGAGGACAAACAAATTAATCAATCCACCGAGTCTTCGGCCTCTTCGAAACCTTCTCGACCACCTCAAATCTGTTTGCGTGGCGATGACAACAGGACGCAGAGTCAGTACCTTGGCGCGATCCAAATAAGCCTTTGAGTAAGATGTGTCGATCGTCCGCCATGCTCTTCGAAAGAGACGGCTACAACACAACGTCAAGACGATCATCCGAGACTCTCCTTGCAAGCTACTCCCTCGACCCTCACAATCCTCGCCATATCCTCTGCGGCTTTTTCAAGTCCCAGTACCTCACTGTTTGTGTGCTTGGCAAGATCAGGTCGTCCATGCTCCCTATATCGATCATATTGTCGGGCGGTCGAATTTGCGCCGATTCGAAAAAGCCCAATGGAGAACAACAACTCCTTCGATACACACGACTGGACTCCAAGAGGCAGGCCGGAAACCTGATCCGCCATACGGAGGTATGCAGTCCAATTTGCTCCACCAACCACCTCCATTTCAGTTCTTCGGCCCCCAATCGTCACCAAGTTCGACCCGATGCCAAAGGTGGCCCTTGGAATGCCAAAAGTCCAATCCCCCAGCACTTCCCTTGATCCTACTCCTCCGTCTCCACTGGCTGAGCTTTCAATGCTGCTCGTTGCCCAAAATAGCGAAAATAAGGAATGGCTGTGTTGGCAATATCACAAGTTTTGAGCTCCAAACTCTCTCTGAGACAGGACTGGATTTCATATTGACTCCGTACATCCCTGTCGTCCGTTTGGATGATCTAAGCACTCATGATGTTGGCCTCTGGTTAGGCTTCGCCCAGAAGCATGGGATCGATCATCTCTGTATATTCTCCATTACTTTCTTGTTGCAAGAATCTCCTGCCAGCCGCTGCGGCAGTTGTACTATCCCAACTTCCTTCACGTCTTGGCCTCATGGACTCTAAGACTCCTATAGCTTGTCTTTTCAATTCTAGATCTGGGCACAACAACCATAGATGGACGAGTGCAGGAATCAATCCCTCGTCAAACACAAACCCGGTTGAAAATTGATGGTGAGCAACCACCCGACGAGCCAGCGAGATGATTGCATGAGCTGTTGGAAATTCGGTTGGCTCTTCGTTCGGAGTTTCAAATGTCCGTCTTGGTGTGGTTGGTGTGAACGATCCAGTTGCAAATAATTCAGCTGAGAGCGCTTGTATATGAAGCATGACAGAGCCCATGAAAAGAGAATCCCCAGTGGGACCCATGGCATAGTTCAGTATTGGCGAAAATGCATCATGCCAGTGCGCGAGCTCAGTACTCAGCGCTGGGAAAGTGCTCAATACTTCCGCCGACTCGTACCAGCTCTTGAGCTGAAGAGGCAATGCCATATGATCTGCGCTTGAAATTCCAGCTGGATCTGTATCTCTCACTTTTGTGATAGCTGCTGGAGGCTGTGTAGTAGTCAGCATCCTCCAGCTTATATCCTCGAAACAAACTCTTGCTTCTGTAATAGTGGCGAAGCCTCTGGGTATCTCTAAATGCTCATTGCAGAAGAGAATGTTGAATATGCGATCGATTTCTGACGGCCGTCCGCCTACTCTCGAGCTCAAAAGAGTGAGTGACGGCCGATCGAGCCGCATGAAAGCTGTGAGCAAATCTTCGTCGATTGGGGCAGTCTCACGATATCCAAGAGCGTTGATCCGCGGGAAGTAGAAGGTGCGAGGTGCGTGAGATATGCGCCGGACTATCATCTCTACAGCGCTCTGGGCATGAGTTACGGCCCTGCTAATATCACCGGATATCGATTCGAAACAAAAGATGAGTAGAGCGCTAATCAAAGCGATTCGCATCGAGTCGTGCCCCGTGGTCACCATTTCCCGGATGGCTCTCAATGACTCCCCGTACATTTGGAGGGCATATTGATGATGGTCGCAGTGCTCCATATTTTCCATTACTGACGCAGAATTACTCGCAGCCAAGCTTAGAGCTGCTGTCGCGATAGTCAGCTGCCGTATAGCAGTAATATCGCATGCTTCGAGGACAAGAACATTCCACAGCCTTGGATCAAAGCCAGAGGAAAGCTCCAAGGCAGTTACGTCGCGGAAATGGTTAAAGTACCGATATTCCCTCTCGTCCTGACAAGTTACCCCCGAAGGAAAAAGTGGCCGATGAGTCGGAGGGGCAATTTGCATCTGGGGGACCGGGGAGGGGCTAGGAGAGGGACGTGGTGATGGACTTGGTGAAATCTGCATTGCTTTGGAAAGCAGTTTTCGAGGCACCGCGAGAGTTGGTCCTTTTGGTGGCGGGCTATCCTCCTTGACTGGATACCCTCCACACTTTCTCCCAAAGTTTGAGCACCTTAAGCACTCAGGCTTCGTCTCGTCGCACTTTACACGTCGCTGCCTATCCTCAAAATCAGCATCTAGCCCCTCCTTCGACATGCGATCGTTGATTCTATGGTCCTTCGCTGACTGGCCATATGACTTCAACTAAGGTCGCAAGACAGGATTGACTTACTTGCATGTCACGCACCCAGTCTTCACTTTCGGCTTGCTCGCTCGTGGCTTTTTCCCTTGGGAAGATATTGATGCGGAATCGTCCATGGCCCCTCAATTGCTGATCCAAATGCTGAGTGTACGGAATTTGAGATGTTGGGGGGGTAATGCGCTTTTGGAACAAAGTGATCGAGCAGTGAGTACAGATGAGATCTACAACCTTTGGTCTTCGAACCAGCTCTAACTATATATCATGCTTGTTGAAAGTCCTGTCTAGGATTGCAAGGTAGTCCTCGACCCCGTGTCAAGTCGCTGGTCCCAAGTCAAGTTGGTGCCAATCCAATCTTTAGGTCGTATCCACCGGCCAATTAAAAAAAACAGGCGGGTTTGTCGCCTTCTCCACCAGAAATCTGACAGGGATCGGACACCCTATGGGGCTGATGTAAGATACTAAAATAACAGGATCGGCTAGTCGATACAGTAAACCAATGCTTAATTTGATCTTTGTTTTCTAGTAAGTACAATTATCTTCTTTTGAGAGCTTCGTTCACGTTAATTCAGACTTCAGTGCATACCCTGTCTGACATGATCTGAGGCATTGTTAAATCTCGACAGCCCGCCAACCTTCCCCACCCTCGTTATTCACCCTGCACCTTGCCTCATCGATAAGAGCACGAGGCTCTCTTCTCTTCTGTCAGCCTTATGGTCCTAGAGCACGATCTTCTTTCCATGCACCACTAGCACATAGTCTTAGGGCTGCAGCCGTACTGCTCCCTCTACCGGAGCTTATTTTACATAAAGGACTTATAGTTGACTATGGGTGTTCCCGCAAGGTTCAGCCGCACAGTTACTTCTCAACGGGATTTCGAATCCTCCTCCCTCGATGGTGGCTTGTCAACTTCGTCAAATCCGTCCCACATGTCTACAGTCTCGGACCCCAACCCCTCAAACAGTATTCCCGACTCTCTCATGTTTAGCTAAGCATCACTAAGATTTATCGACGCAATCGATATAACAGCATTGCCGAGACTCCATAGGCCAATATCAAACATTGATACTCTCATTAGTCCCGATATAAGCTCTAGATCTACTAGGGTTCGATAGATCAAGATGTCATCTCAATCTTCAATTCCAGAACAACATGCCTCACCTGAAGATAGCTTTTGGTCAATCTTCGGCAACAGCCGAGAACGCTCTTTACTAGTCACTTGATTTGCTGTGACTTCTCCAGCCACGATATATCTCCACCCACACAGCGCCTGGTAGGACGGAGCCGGGGCACTTCAAACTTCACTGCCAAGTTGGACCCTGGCATACATAGTTCTCGTAGCAGTGATCCAACCTTCTGCCTCCGTATTAGGAATTTCATCCTCTATGTTTTGTCCTGCTCGCGAGCTGCCCATTTAGAGGTCCGAGTTTGCCTAGTCTCTCGTGGAAGCATGTTCCCTTTCTTCAGCTCCTCGCTACAAAGGAATGCGGAGCAGTTCGAAAACCCCGTTTACATATGGAATTATCGTTTTACGAGTTCATGTTGAAAGTCTTCACAGTGGCTATATGTTGCTGCTACGATTTTATCATTTTTTTGTGTCCATATTGGCTCAAATCTCGGGCACCATCTTGCTCACTTTGATGGCAGCACTTAGTAGAGTGGGCTCTCTGTGAAGTGGCTGGCTTTTCATCTGTTGCCGCAAAACGTGGATTCTATCATTGAACCCCTCCACAATCAAATAGATGTGGTCGGTGCCCTAGCGTTGTAGTTCCCAAACAATTTGACACTTCTTCCAAGGCTCGACCGATGCGGAGAGCTACAATTAGTGGTGAGTTAGAGAGGGCATTATAAAGGATGATGTAGGGACAACAATTGTGGCCCCTTAGAAAATGTGCAGCAACTACTATCGATTGTGGCGTGCAGGGGAGGTGGATTTGACAACACGACGGAGTAGAAAGTATTTTGCGATCACAGGTCTTGTAACCGACGTTCCGGTACTCCTCATGGGTACAGTAGGATTGTTTCATGTTTCTGACTTGCATGGATACCCAGGCGAGTTTTGTGGGAGCCTCGTGAGGCGAAGGGCGAAGAACAAAGGGGCACGAATCCGCCCCCTACACCTGCTAAATGGGAAGAATCTCATGCAATGGGATTCGGCACAATGCTGGCTTTTGGGAAGATACTCCAGCGAATGGATGGGATTCTGGACCTGGACTCTAGATTCGTGGAGGAAGGTTTGTGATAGGAATCGCGTGGTTTCGCAGTTTCCAGGATGAATTCCGTGGAGTTCAATACGAAGTTATTTGTGGCCTTCACTCGCATCCTCACGCCAGTACGGAGTAGATCCAATGGATGTCTCCGAGTGCTGAGGGACGATGAGGCTCATACCTCCTATTATAATTCTAAGTTGAATGTTAATACACCACCTTTCCTCATTGCCCCTACTAAAAACGGTACGCCAAAAACACGCTTATAGTTCTCTATGGCAATAAACACCGTTTCGGTCCCGACACCTTTAATCAGGTCTGGAGGAGGAAGCCAATCGCAGGGGCTAACGGTTACCGTGCCTCACTCGGCAATCTAACCAGCCTCCAATCGAGGCGTTGGCTACAGTACATAAATTACAGTACTGTAGGACGCCCCAGAAAACGGTCTGTTCCTGGACATGGCCGTGCACGACGAATCCCTACTTATGTCCGACAATTGCTACAGTACACAAAATGTTGTTTATATCCGAGTGTAATTAACCTTACGGACGGCTTATAAAGTTTGCTGCTTGGTGACATTCCAATGATTCCATTCTAGACAGCCTCACATGGAGAAAGACGTAGGTTTGCATTTTCACTTGTAAGTTACAACATAAAATACTAGATGGCCTCGGTACTCCGTACTATTTTCGTACCCCATCGCGACTTACAGGTGGCACAGTCCAATAGCACTTCTCCGGATTACTCAGCCTTGTGGCTCCCACCACGGATGGACAAGGTAGAAATCGAGCCATGAGATGCTACCTCCTTTTGTGGGAAACAATCCGCCAAATTTGCATCCCACACTGGCTCCTCTCGCATTTCGCATGGAGCGTTGAACAATTGTCGGCCACTTGGACGAATGTTGTCTTGAACATCAAAACTCGCTTGGAGCTAGTTATGCATTTCGACTTTTTTGGCCCCATCACCAATGGCAAATTGTCAACGATGATCGATTGTCTTCCTTTCTTGACCTTTGCCGGCCATCAAGCCAACCACTAGACATCCTTCGTGATCTTCGGTGTTGCCAGCTCCTCAAGGATATTCTGAGCCTGCGTCCTGTGAAAACACCATGCAGGCCTCCTGAAGACGTTTCGATGGGCGAAGATCACAGCTTTGTCGAGTATAGATAATTTCTTGGGTGTTCGATTTTCTTAGTTCCTAAGAAGCTCTATTCAGAGTTAGTGCTCTAAAATAAAGGTAGGACAACCGGCAATGGCGAGCACTAGTCCCGTAAGTCTGCCATTCTCCTGAGTCCTGGCCCCCTACGGAGTATATTATCCGGGTGTAAAATGTAACGGCGCGTACCATCTTTATGAATCACCGAGATGTGCCCAGCCATACAATGTACGTTGTAGACAGATTCCAATTCCGGGAAGTGATACAGTACTGTATGTTGGTTGTTCCGCTCCGCACAGGTACGAGCTATACGGAGTAATGATTGGTAATTTTATGACGCATAGGGCTGACACAACCAGGGTTACTATTGGATTTCAGAAGATGTGTAGTGGCACAGCACTGAATATTATCTTCGAGAACACATGCAAGCCGACCCCGTTCTCTTCTTGCGTTGTGCTACACGGAGATACAGACAGACCCAATCCGAACACGACGGGAAAGATACATCAGCCCAATCTACTACCCTTGTTGCCACGTTGATGTGGCCAATCATCTTGCCCAAGAGCCTTTCATTCGAATAGGGTTTCATTCCACGTCTCCGAAAAATCATGAAAGCCACACATCGCCCCCAGGGCTATCCATTTCAGGAAAATAAGAAAAAGTGCATCCAGAAGTTCAAAATCGGAAGAGGAAACTTCTGCCCAAGGTTATGACCCGTTGCAAGTCTTGCAAGTATGCCATGCTAATATGCAACCCCTATTGTCATCAATTTACAAGTTCAGCTATCTATCCCATGTTCCAAAGGTTACTCATCTGCCCAACACCAGTCTACAATGAAAATTATAGCGATAAAGCACGCTAGGCCAATGAAGTACAATAGTCACGATGTGGCGACGCCGCCATAGATCGCCTCGTTCAAGGATAAGCAAGAGTCTCGGGGCTATTCGTACTTTCAGGACGAGACTGCAAAAGATCTTGTTGAGTTCTTCGAAAGTACCCTCGGGTGTCGGGCCATTTCCTAGACTTGACATAAAGAAGTCGCTCTTCGGGGACTAATTGTCTCAAATTGAGGACTCTTATATTACTAAAGGTGGGTCAGAACGCTCCGTGCAGGTATATCAAAAATACTCCTAGCGATCATATTCGAAGGTTATTTAAAGTATCCAAGAGGCCATAAACGCCAGAGAATTACGAGAAGCTCTATGGATAGCTGTGTTTGAGATCTTACAGGGGGCTCATCAGATGGCAATCGGAAATTTATAAACTGCACTATCTTTATTGCGTTCGCGCTTGTACACCTAGAGAAGAACGTTTTCAACAGTCCGCGATGGATCTTCTATACATAACGTAGAGAATGATCTGTTTGCGGCTTTTGTCAGGGTTGACAATACTCTTATGTGTCCCATGACACCTCAAAAGAAGTAAACTCGCACTGAATTAAGCAACCGAAGACTTCGACATTCCGGATATATTTTACCAGCAGAATTCCAGAAGTACTTGGAGCTCCTTCAATATGCAGCCATGGCGCTGCTGTCGAAGGTCGTCCCCTCTGAATCCGAGGTTGGGGATGCGATTCATGGTTCTGTAAAGGGAGAACTTCTAGCAGAGTAGGAAAGAATGCATCATACACTCACATCCCAGCTAAAAGCATGGCATCGCGCATTCAGACCGTTTGTGGAGTCCCAGCAACCCTTGGTGGAAGTGCTCAGCCCTGTTCACCAGCAGATGCAGGACTACGCGGTGGCAACAGAGCTCGCAGGATACGTTGTGAGCATTTTCCTCCGTTTGTTTCCTATCTATCTTTGAAGGCCGAATTTCGATTCTACCCATTCTGCTTATGCCGAATTTGACGCGTGATTTTGTTTGGATTTCTAGCATAATTCCTATATTGTTTTTAGTTCTCGTCAATTATCGCGACAGGACCATTCAGAAGGAGGCTATCAAGACGTTTAGATCAGCAGCCCCCGGTGTGGGATGCAATGATAGTGGCTGATTTAGCGGACAAGCTTTTAGGGGTAGAACAAATTAGTACTTGAGAAGCAAGTATGCCTCGGCAATGACCTGAAGCCTAGAGCTACGAACTCTCGATCTCCTGTTCCACCAAAATCTAATCGCTGCCACGTTTCGTAGTAAATCGGGCGCCATTAGCTAGCCGAGCCGTCAGGGGTTTCTGCAGCCAGGAGATGGTTTACCGGTGTCAGCTTATACTTCCTTAGGAAAGAGAAATACGAAGGAAACACCGAGAAGCGAGACCTTCGGCAACATCGCCATCCGTTTCAGATATTCTTGATACCTGTCAGATGAGATGCAGGTCTGAGGCGTGACTTGAAATATGAGGCTTCTCGACTTAACCCCTCGCCCTCGCTTAAGACTCGCACCGCCACGCATGATCGACGACCGCCACACTTTCGACTTCTCAGCTTCTCCTCAGCTACCGAATCAGAGATGGGCCACACGGCTACCACGGGCCAGGTGAAGGCAGCACTTGTACCCATCGCAAACCACTGCTTTGAGCTCAGTACGTCAATCGCATTACCTGGGCAGGCAGCCTCGGCCATGTCAAGTACACTTTGGGCTAACTTCCGCCTATGCAGGAAATAGCTCACTCGCTGTCTTCAGATGTGGCAGCCCTAGGAGGCCTAGAATGATATCTTCCTGTGAATGACAGAGTGCCTTGCTGAAGTCATTAAATGTGTCACTAACTTGAGGGTCTTGTTCGAACAATGTCCTCGGGAAAAGACTGCTCTCTTGGTACGATTGAAGTGGATGCTTGTTGGGAGAAGAGGCCTCCAGAAATTGCGTGGTGACCTCGAGGCAAAAGTCTCCGTCCTTGATCTCATGCTCATCATAGCGTGATACCTCTCTATCCGAAAGTTACTTTTCTTCCTACCATTGGCTTTGCTATCCACAACATCTGTTAGTCTTTGCTTTGATTTTAACTATTCTAATTCCCCACGCTCACTCCAATTTACCTTTATGCTATTTAAATGCCATTCTAACAAATATTATCCGGAATCCATCTATCAATAAGAAAGTAGTATCTTCTACATGCCTGCCCGTCACGCAGCGAACCATCTGCTTCACTTTGCGCGACTCAAGTTCAGACAGCAAACGAGGTCCCAAATGTCATTGCGAATCCAGCTACAAACTCGAATGTCACCCCCATCTCACCAGCGATGATTCCACCTGCCTGTGTGTCCATGCAATATTCACGGTCACAGGACCCGATTCCGCCAAGCCGTAGCAGATGGAAAACTTCCCCTGTGTCGAGAGTTTCTTGATGCTGGAGCTGCCATTGACTTCCGTGACGAAAATGGTGAAATTTCTCTCCTTTGGGTTGCCTAGGAAGGTCACCCTAATTTTGTAAGGTTACTTATTGAGAGGAACGGGAAGGGATCCGAGAAGTCCGCGGTATGGCACTACTCCTGCCGCGCAGGCTAGACAGCAAGGCTTTGAGGAGGTGGCTACAATAATTGAGGAGTGGGGTGAGGAATAATTGTTTTGGTCTAATCTAAGTCGAGCATTGTGTGTGAGCCTAGAGCTAATGAAATGGTGACCTCCTATCAAGGCGAAATGTTGGTTTACCAAAGACGTCTTTCGTACTCAACATGCCCTTCTGTGTTCTCTTTCGTGTCTGCGGCCATTGATATTGTTCATTTATTGTCTCCTCAGAAGGGCTTTTAACTATCACTATCCACGTAATTGGGAGAATGAATAAAGGGTTTCTTTTGTAATGACTACTCAAAATTGATGTCATATCCTATGTATCCCCTCCACCTCCAAGATTGACACTTCCGCTCAGGCCTCGAATAGTGGCGTTTTAATGGGACTAATCGTAGCACTTTACGCGTGCGCACAGTGCAATTGAGGATGAAAGACGCTCGGTCAATGCTTAAACTCAAATTTAATATATATATATAAAAAATGAAGCTATTCAGAGTATGAGTGATAGCTAATAGGAAGATTATACCCGTAACACTTCTTCTTCCTTTGCCTTCTTTGCTCCTTTTTAATAAAACCTTTAGAGTATTAAAATCGGTAGAAGTAACACTATAAAATTGTACTACTTAATATAATCTTAAGGTGCTTCCGCTAACGGTTCGTATTTTAGCCCTAAGGCCACATCTTCTTTAGCAAGATCTTCGTTATAGAATTATAGAATACATCATCTTTATACTAATCATCGAAGTCGAATCGATACGGTAACGATACGAACGGCGGTAGAGAGGCTAGACGTTACCTCTTCCGTGCACTGCTTTACGGTGGTGTTACAGGTAACACCATAGTAATTCGACGCTACCGAGTGCTATAGAGAGTTATACGGCGATTCGAACTCTAAATAGGTTTATTTGTAGTGACTAGATTGGCTCAATGCTAGGAGAGCTTGGTGGTGGTGAAGAGAGGTTAGAACTCGACATTTCGATAAAGAAAAGTGAGAGAATGATACTACAACAACAGTGAATCTGGTAGTATTTATACACGTTCCTAGTGATTAAAAAGCGCTTTGATAACTTCTATTCTAGTAATACATCTACACGCGACTTTACGTGTAAATTATTGAGGTTGAAAGGCCCACTTATACTCCATAATTCCCGGTGCACACACCAATTTTAGGAAGCCTGAGCGGAAGTGTCACTCTTGGAGGTGGCGGGGGTAGGTTCAAATATTGGAGAAACAGTTGTTCAGAAGAGTAAGTATGCTAGCAAATGCAGTTTCATAATTTCCAACGCAAAAAAGGTACTTCGATAAGTGTGGTGCTCTGTAACGACCCCAACTTGCGCAAGGAGGAAAGGGATAGGGGAAGGGGGGTTAGGGGGGTGAGGGGTAATGTTGAGTTTGATATTCCAATATTTGCAATTCACTCATGTTGGGTCCTAAAAGGTAATTATGATGGCGAAGTCTTAATTGTTCACCATGATACGTTTGTTAGAAGAGGAAAATTTGATGTCAGGCAGTATTTAATTTAAGGGAGAAAGATTTCAATAGCACAGATTTTCATAAAAAATATTTCAATAGCATTATAAAGATTTTAATAGCATTTAGATCTATTGATAGGGTCTACGACAAGTAGTCGAAAAGTGCCCTCTACTGCCACAAGTAGAGCAGTGGTAAGGCACCCAAACCTCGTCGTCGCCATCGCCAGCAGGCTCAGTCAATTGGAGCCCTGCTGCTACTCCCCTCGGTCCTCTGGCATCCTCCTTCCTAAAACGCTCTTTTTTCGGGCGGCCCCGTGGTACTCGAGTGAGAGGGGGGTGGCACACAGAAAGAGGCAGTGGCTGGAGGTCGGATATATCGACTAGGGGGAAGTTATCGTCATAAGTCTTCTTTCAAGTCTTAACAGAGAGGATCTCTGGCATAAATGGGACTAGATCTCGTCCCGGCCGAGCAAAGATTGTTGTGATAGTATACCCACAAGGAATTCCATTCTCTTAGAACATAGTACAACTACATTCTTTAGTCTTCAAGTCTACTATATAGACATTATTATTGACCTGTGATACAAGGGCCTGTATATCAGTCCTTATCATAGTAATATTAGTACGTGCTAAAAGCCGGTGCTCCTGTAATTTTCCTCTCGCCTAAGGAGTCCACTTCTCAGCCTTATAAGCCCTAACCGCCATCTCTAAGCGCTTAAACCTAGTATATATCACTCTATTCCAGAGGGAATTAAGAAGGTCTATAACCGGAAGCTCCCGGTCGAGCTTTAGAGTCTTATTAACCGCCTCTATAACATTAGATGTGTTATACCTAAAACGTGTACCCACGAAGTAGGCCTTTACCTAGAGGGTTAGATCTAAATCTAGGAGATACTAGGCCGCTTTATTACTAGATTCCCGTAATAATGTAATCTGGGCATCAAATCTAGCTATAGAATTAGCGCGAACAATCGTCTAAAATAATAGCTTTAAAGTTCTCTTTTAAATACTAAGCATAAACAGCCCTTAAAATCTTAGGGCTAAGCTCATCCTCCATAGCGGTAATACTCTTATCACGGTCTAAGATTAGAACTGTCGGCTCCTCTACTAGGTCCGGAATCGAGGCTACTAGGTGACGGAAAAAGTAGCGCTATAATTTCTTATTCTCGCTCTCTATAATTACCTATATAAGAATAAGAGTATTACCGTTAGCGTCGATGCCTACAGCTAGGAGTAGTTACTAGATAAACCTTTCTTTAAGAAAGGTACTATCTATAGTAATAAAACGGCGTATATATATCTAAGAGCCGCGTGATTAGCGGGGGTAGATAAAGATCTATAAGAAGCGATTAGTCCGTAGACAGATCTCTAGGTTAGTATAAGCTCTAGATACCTTAATCCGTAGGAGGTTAATATAAGCTAGTAGTAACTTAAAAGATAGCTGATAGGCTATAAGATCTCCTCCTTAGAGACCGAGGCGTGTGACCTAGTAGACTTTATACCTCACATTCTCTGTAAACTAGATCCTAATCATAGACTAGATCTCTTTTATCGGGGTATCTGCCTTAACATTTATATGCCGGGCGATTACTTTCTGAATCCACTCCTAGTAAGAAGTAGCTCCTCTTTTAGCTTAGGCATCCCCGGCATAGATATGGTTAGAGACTACTTTGTCGATAATAACCTTATTAAGGTTATCTTTATTGAGATACGCCGTAATAATCTAAGGGCATGTCTTATTTGTATAGCGGTAGCGTGCCCTCTTAGCGTTTTTGTGAGGGACCTGGAAAGAGAATTTATATTTGATAGAAGTATCTCGTATAACCTCTAGGAGGTCATTAAATGAGATAAAATAGTCCCCTATAGAAGGAAGATCACGGAGTTCATGTAAAGAAGCTATAATAACGTATAGAGTAAAATAAAATATAAAAGTGGGAGGCTCCTTACATAAAAAGTCGGAAGTAGCGGTGAGAAAAAAAAGAGAGGCTGAAATGCTATTAGAATCTTTTTAAAAAAATCAGTGCTATTGAAATCTTTTTTTCTGTGAGCGTGCTATTAAAATCTTTTTCCCTTAATTTAAATTTGAGAGACCTGTCTAATCAAACGCTTTTACTCAAATATACTCGCGAGGGCAAGGTTTTTGCGATAAGCATAGCTGTGGTTTTTATGAAGGCATATCAGAGCGCAAGATAGCTTATTTGGAAGTTAGGGGCGCATAGACATTCTCTCTTCTGATTTCCACTTCTAAAGTAAGATTAGCTTGGAGGTTTGAATTGTTCGCTGGGGTAGAATAGGTTCAGGTAGATATTCAAATTTTTACAATCTAATCCCTTCCACAATATAACATTAATCCGGATTTTAGATTGAGACCAACATAATAATAAAATTAGCTGCGTTAGGATACTCGCAGGGGGTTTCATGGATGAGAAAAATGAGAGATAATAGAACCGAGGGAAACAGTGCGCAAATTTTAGAGGGCAAATTTTAGGGGAGTTTTGAGCTGTGTTACGTTAGAATTTTTGATTAGCTAGGATAGAGATGTTGGTTCTTTGAACGTGAGAGGTAGAGTGAAGTCTTAAACCTTCAAATCGAGCTCCTGGACTACTTCCTGTTCTCGACACTTGCTTACTGAAAGATAAGTCTTTGACGCGCTATGTCATATCTAGAAAGGTTTTAGTACTCCCTCATCTATCATATATGTTCAGGGGTAGGAATCTGCCAAGCTCGCTATTCACGATCTTTGAGCCTCTTGTGAATCGCTATAATAGTATAATTAATCAAGTGCTGGTTCAAATACTGTTCGGAGTTAAGTCGGATTAGGGAGATCCCGCCCCAAACACCGATCTGAACCCTTTATGTGGGGGGGGGTCCACCGATGTCAAACCAACAATCTTCATCTTCAAGCTTCTCATCTTTAGCGCTTCACCCTCTAGCGGCCTACTCAAAACCTGCTCTAACGTCCAAGATACAAGACGAACAGCGTGTTTGGCACCTGTCATACTATGCAGAATATTTGGATATGAAAGCAGCCGGTCACAGTAGCGCCTGATTTTTGTCGTATGAGAGTTCTTTTCACGCCTTTTCAACTGCTCAAATGATGCTTTCATGATGAAAGAGAAGGGCAACGCCGCAAACACTAGGGTTGCTGGCAACTTGCTGGGCATCTGAGACGGTTTAGGGTTTCATCGTCTGAAGTTCTGCAAGGGATAGGTCTAACCTCAAACATCGTCTAACGCTTCTTCACACTTCAGATGAGTCAGCACGCCCCTTTGGTATGGAGATCAGACCAAGTCGTCCAACATAAATCCTCAGGACTACCGCTGTCGTCCGTTTTCTCTTTTATTACCTCCCCCTCTGCTTCAATTCCCACTCTTCAATTCGTCTTTCTTGTTTGTGGCAGGCCACCTTTTATTTCTCGTCATTTAATTATAATCAACTTCATTCGTTTCTCACGTTGTCTTTCGCTCACACAAAACCTCCAACCTTGCAAAAATGCAGTCCTTTACATCCATCACCACTCTCCTTCTCCTCTCCTTCCTCCAAGTTATTCTCGCCGGTCCAATTTCCTTCGTCCCTGAACTCGTTCAACTGGGCACCCGACAAACAACCACCACTGTCAGCTGCGCAGAGTACTCGATGGACTCGAACTATACCGTTATCGGCACAAACTCAACCTACCGAGCAGCATTCATACAAGCCTCGCCTGCCGGAACTGACCCCACCACCTCAATTCTCGACACGGCAACGAAGAAGTTCATGGATGCGAACATGATGATGGACAAGGCACTCAATGCTGAGTGTGGAAATTTGAGTGCTTTGGCGATGAAGGAGGCGCCCGTCAACTTCACCAATGGCATCGTGGGACCTTTCACAATCAAGAAGGCGAGTGCGGGTACAAGGGTTGGCAGTGGATTAGGTTCGGTTGTCGTGGTGGCTACGATGGTTGGTGCTGCCCTTTGGCTATAGAGGAGTTGTAGTCTCGCGCTTTGTGGATGGGTGGGAAAGGGACGGATGTATGTATGATGTAGACGAATTTTCCGATAAGCGCGACCTTACCCCCACAACAATACATCTTATCCAGGCGTTGTCGGCTATATATCCATGTTGAGTCGGAGTTTTGCGTGAGTTTGAGGGGCTGGTCTTGGAGGTTTGGTAGTAGGGGTATTCTAGATTCAATTATACGTTTCAAATACATAGGCTACTAAACGGCGTCGTAAAGTGAATCGTGCTACTTGTCCACAATCTCTTGGTAGAATTTTTAGGGGCTTATTCTCTCTTCACGGAGTTGTATTGTTGTTTAAGCAGGCCAAGTCTTCTGAGGCGAGGGGGAAATGTTAGCCTCATTGCCTTCCAGGGGAAGAAGCAAATAAATCGTTCCCTAGGGATCTGTTTTCTTCTCTATGATTTATGACTTTCGATCTATCGTTGCATTCCCCTCCGAATCTCTACTCTATCAGATATTTCTTCAAAACATCACCTGTTGGCAAATGTGACGCTCTCGCCTCGTTGACACGTTACGAGTTAGCCCTCCCAGCGATTCCAACTACCGAGCGTAATTGGGACAGTTTTCTCATTGTGCAAGCCTGATGTGAAAAATATACAAGCAGACTTTATTCCGGGGAATCAGAATGCAATGAACACCCTATGTGCCATTCGTGTTTCAACTTAGCCTAAGCTCATATATTTGGTCTGGTCTTGTTGCTGAAGGTAGTTTTTTGTCAGGCTCACTTTTGCTGGCACGACGAAGTAAGAACACGAGTATCGGAGATCTATACAACCCTAGTTTAATCCTTAAAAGGTGAGAGGGACAGGGCTAACATATGAGTATAGACCGGTAAATAGAACGAATAACGAACATGTTTTTGGTCGAGTTGCTACTTGTTCTAGTGAAAATCGACTAAAATTATAACTTTCCGTCCGTCGGACAAATAATCGTACTCTAACATCAGGGGTGGGAGGATATAATAGTAGAGATACCTGATTCGTGTCAGTCCATAAAACTTTCACCATTGGAACGGTATGATTTCTCCGTCGCTTCTTCCCACTCTTGGACACACACCTCGATATAAAAATTTGTATCTGGGTGCAAATTGCATCTCATATATATCACTGATTCAGTACAACGATACCTATTTAGTTAGCTCTGGCCAATATTTAAGCAACACTACCTGAGTTAGACAACCAAACAGTAACCCTACAGGAATGATTTCAAGCCACGACCGTCTGGGTATTTACAAGATTACGAGTACTCTCTGTTTGTATAAAAATTCTGCTAGTGATTCATTCGATCCAACTTCCTGGCATTGTTCTTTACACATTGTCACTTTCGAAGGAGCCTAAAACTCACACACGTATTCCGCAGGAAAATCTTCTTCTGCGATTAACTTCCAGAGGCTTCAGTCTTCTAGCCTAGATCCACAGATAAAGCCCAGGAAAAGCGTGTTCTTTAAAATCATGCTTTTCACACTTTCCCGGAGCATGAAGTTCGGTCTCTCGGCGACCATATTGTAACTAGTCCAACACCAGCATCGCCCAGGTGATGGAGCCACCCTTGCATGATCGGTGTTGAGAGATCATTCATGTCTGCGGATAATGCCGAGCACCTGCTTCTATTAACTCCTTAAGCAGGCTTACACATCCATGGTTCGTTTTGTCCCTCAAAACTGACGACGCAGGGCGGATATAAAATTCTCTTTCGTAAAGGCGACGCAGGCAACAAACTCGATAAATGGAATTCGCCGTGTCATCGTGAAAAAATGCTTGGTGCTATGCACATGCTGGGTTGGGGAGGGGTGAACAGACGGTCTCACGAGGATTACAGAGCTGAAAGTGGATTTCATTGATTTCTAGGCTAGATCACGATAGTCTTAGAAATTTATCGGCATTAAGGATCTGCTTTTAGGGTTCTTGCATTGGCTCTGTTCGAAGATGGCCTGGCCGCTGTTCTCGCTTTATGCGATTTTGGGTTTTAGAATAATGTATTTCCATATTCAACCTCCTCTGGTGAAGCTGCTTAGGCAGCTAGTTGTTCTCAACATTTCTACCTTTCTCGCCTGCTTTGATTATTATTATTGTCATCTGTTTCGGTAGATCGGTTCTACATGCGGCCTCGTCAAAAGCCAAGTTCTTCTTTCGACGATAGCGATGGGTCAGACATCAAAAGCTGCTTTGATAGAGGGCCTTTTGAAGGTAATGACCTGCAATAACAAGAGGTCTCCACGGCGATGCAAAGGCAAGGCCGCGTAGACAGGAGAATATTATTTCCGTTGGCGTCGAGGACTCAAGCAAGAGAGATATTTCTATGCAGCAATATATGGGAGGCAGGTGTGACTTAGGGTTTAGATCTTGGCGCCCTTACGGAGGAATTTGCCTAAATGGTACTAGATGATACTATCCCCCCAGCAGGTATTGTAGTTTATGTCAACGCTGCAACTCCCCAGGAGGCTATCAGGAATGTTCAAGAGCTTATTGCGGAAAGCGATAACACTATTGAGCAAAAGGGGGGGAAAAGTTAATAATGTCTAGACCACGTGGGCAATTATAAATAAAATATAATGAGATTCTTATTAATGAAAGTCTTAACTTTATAGGAAACGAAACGCCATGATTCTAGAACTTGAGGGGAACCTTTGGTACAATCACATGCGAGGAAAACAAGACACACACCTATTATGGAAGCTTTATTAGTATCTAATTCTTTATACCTTCCCTGCCTTCCCACGTGTAGTTTTCGGAGGCCGTCTTTTTGATACGCCCCGAGGCTTTGCAGGCAATCACTCCCTTCAAACCCATTTTGTACTCTTCCCTTCACATTAGAATTTCTTCCTCGTCTAGATTTTTTCCTTCTTTATCCTTCATTTCAGCATTTTGCCTATATCATCGCTCGAGTATGCCTCGTCCTTGTCCTCATCCTCTTGCCTTGTTTTCCCTTTATGCCTTCGAGGAAAACGAGCGGGCTGAACGTCTTATCTCCCATTCAAACAATGACCACAATGTTTTAACGTTATCCGATGGTACACTAGCTCTCGACGTCGGTTTCCATCTACGCGGAAATACGTCCAAAACTCTTGCAACAATAGGGCGAGGTGTTGATATCGATATTTACGTGGAAGGGTCTGGCATCGCAAGGGTCCAATGCTCATGTCATGACTGAGTTGGTTCTCTGATGACGCTGCAGCGCAGCGTGGAGGCGGGTTTTGAGGACGAGCGGAACAGGATGTTGTGGCCTCGGATCTGGCGCGGCGCGTATCGAGGTCCACAGCACCAATGCTGTCGTGCGATGGCTCGCTCGAGAGGCGCGAAGGGGGGGCATGTGTAGAATCTGACGCCGAAGCTCCTTGTTGAGCAAGCCGAAAGCGCTGTGCCGTCTTGGGGAAGTCGTCAATATCGTGCCAACACATCGGGGGAAGGGCCACATCGTATGCGACAATATCAGAGTACTAGAAAACCACACATTACAAACTCTAACATATCGTAAGACTCCTCAAGTTCGACAGTAATACTCGTGTAGTAGGCCTTCTTAAATATATTATCCGCTAGCTTTCCGGATTCGATATATTATAAGTTATTATTTTAATTAACGACTCTTCAAGCTTTTCAGTCTAATTAATACGCTCGCCATAAGCTTTCCTTTGCGAAGATTTAGTATCTATGGCTTCGTTATTAGCCTAATAGTTCGTAGAGTAGTGATATCACAATGGAATAGAATATACCATACTAAAAGAGGTTACTACGACTAGAAAACGATGAAAAGCTCTAAAATTCTTATAATAAATACTCGAACATTTCGGAGCGTTTAGGTTGCGAGTATTTAATATTAAGGGCCCGTTTAGGTTCGAGAAATACTCGAAATACCAGTATCTAGATACTGATATTAAATACTCGTAACCTAAACGCTCCGAAATATTTAAGTATTTATTATTAGTATTTCGGCGTTAGTATACCTCGGTGTAGACCGGTTCCGACAAAGAGAGTAGTCTCAAAGTCGCCTTAAGTTTAGTTCTGCACCTTTTGATCCGATCCTTCTTGAGTATAAATTTTGATGAAAGAATCTTGGTTCTCAACCTTCTCGACTTTACTATTTTAGAGAAGTTAGGCCTTCCCATAAAATTTCTCGGCCTCTTAGAAGCTTCTCGGCAATTTCTCAGACTGCCTGTACACAAATTATAATTTTAGGGATTCAACTCACGGAAATGGTCATCTTATTGTGCTTCTAGCTTCTAGACTGGGCAGTATCGGATTGACTACATCAATCTCATTGATGAGGTCTTTGATGTCCTCATCTGCATCGTGCATTTCACTCCTCAAGGTCAGCGGGAAGTCACGTGTGAATGTATTATTTGGCTCTCTGGTTTCTTTAATGAATAACTTTATAATGAGACCGGCCAAAAAGAAAGCTCCGGAAAAAGCTGATTTGAGGGCTTAAGGCAAATAGATGAACAATCTGAGATATTCTTGACGCAAGTGAAGGGCGCTTGGCGATAAGGGCTGACAGCATCGCCATGAACATTCTCCTGTGGACGTATGCTCTATGAATCTTTAGAAAAATGTTAATATTCACATAACTTTCTCAAGGAGAAATCTCGGTTAATGAAATTTAAGGATCACCAAGCACAAAAGTGGACCCTTATATGCACAATCAGCACATTCTTCAACGTCCGAATCTTCCGAATCTGAATCGACACATCAAAACTTCTCGAACTGACACTGACGGACGCTTCAGCCTCTTCACGATCGATATTGTCAATCGAGGGTGATGGCTGCCCACGACGATGTGGAACTGAATGACCGGGAAGGTGATGCGTTTCTCCCTCGTCACGGCACGTGGACACCCAAGGCCAAATCGGAGAATAGACTCTTGCGCTGGCTTCCCTCTAGAATAAGTACATTTTTAGAGAATCTTTCACGGATTAAGGTGAGGCTCTTGCAGCATGTCACGGTTATTTTACAGGTGGTGCTCTTCTGACAGATCACGTGCGCAGCTTGTGATTCTCATTCTGATAGTATTCATCCTGGGTCTAGTATTTGTATCCTTCTGGAACGAACGATATATCTTGGTGTCAATACCAAAGCATTCCTCGAAATTATCAGCGGAACTCGCAAAGAATTTTTCGAATACAGATATTCCAGAATACGTCCTCACATATGGTTTGGCACTTCTTCCCAATTGCTGAATATAGTTGACTCGTAGCTTTAGCTCCTCTCGTTTTCCTGGACAAGGGAGACTTATTTTATCCTAGTGACTTAGCGACACATGTGTCGAAAGCTCATCCTGAGCTAAACCACACCATCATCAAGGACGCTCCTAAACATCTCACATTGGACAATCTAAATAGTCTCAACGGTGTTGGTGGTGACAAAGTCCACTTGACTTCAACAGAGAACCTCATAAAACTCCCAAATTATCTAAAAGGCGAGGCCCCAAACAAGAAGACTTTGCAGACAGGAAATGCAATCAGTTGTGTGATTGCACTCGCCAATAAGGCAGACGGAATCCTTGATGCCTTCTACATGTACTTCTACACCTTCAATGAAGGCCCGACTGCACTCGGCCATCGTGTTGGAAACCATTTAGGTGATTGGTATGTGCAAGCACTCACTCCACAATCCGTAACACGAATCGTCACTAATGAGAATTGCGCTCTAGGGAACACAATATGGTTCGCTTCAAGAACGGCGAGCCCCAAGCAGTCTGGTACTCTCAGCATGAATATGGCCAAGCCTTCACTTATAAAGCTGTTCACAAGATTGGAAGGCGGCCTGTCAGTTTCAGCGCCAGAGGATCTCATGCAAACTATGCATCGTCTGGCTCCCACGATCTCCACGAATTGAGTATGTTCTGACATCTGAGCCCGTCAAATCAGACCCTGACAAACACAGATGATGCAGTTCCCGCTCATATTGCCTTCGATCAAACCTCGCAAGGTCTAATCTGGGACCCGACCCTCTCAGCTTACTACTACCTATATTCATCTACGGATAATAATTTCACCCCGGCGATAGAGGGAACTCCGGTGAATTACCTGTACTTCGAGGGAAATTGGGGAGACGAGGAATACCCTGATGATGCCGAGGGCCAGGAGAATTTCCATAACTTTCATAAATGGACTAGTGGTCCACAGGGTCCTATGTTCAAGCATCTGGATAGGAAAGATGTGTGCTGGCCGAGGGAGGGTGAGTGCATCATCAAGACTGCGTTGTAACTCGTGTAGAAATTATGGTATGCGAGTAGTGGCTGGTGTTAGGATCGGTATACAGCTCTTGAAGTATGGAATCAGGGCTGAAGGCGCACAATTTTTGAACAAATGAAGATAACATTACTCCAAGTCGTGCCAAACATCTCCGAATAGCCCAGACTAGCAATTGGTGCGTAGAACACGAGGCTTATCAAATCAGCATCCAAACACCAAACAAATTCCACCAGCCACCAAGTCACCAAACCCAACAACCCATAGTACAATCTCCAATCCCTCCTCTTCTCTCCTCTCCATTTCCGTCCAGAAACAAAGAATCCTCTCCAGCTCCAGCCCTCGCTTACTGTAATAAGGCCCCCCTTCCCCCAAATCCTTCCCGCCCCGCTCAAACACCGTGGCGTCCAAAAAAAAAACCCTCACAAGCCCCGACGCGTCTTATCCCAACATAGACAACAAGCACCGTGGCATCCAAGATCATCGAAGATGAGACAATGATATGCCGTGCCGGCCGATCACACCGCGGGAAGGATTTCGTTTGGATATGCCCGTGGGTTGGTAAGAGGTTAAGTTTGTTGGAACTTGGAAGGGATGAGTGCGGCTGGTTTCGTTTGTTTGGTGGTGATTTGAGTTTGTTGGGAGGTGAGATTTTTATTTATGTGTATGGATGGTGGGTGGTTTGTGATGGGTGGAATCTTAAGAATTGGCGTACATACTGTAGGTGGTAATTTCTGGTTTCGTATCCGAATGGTCTACTGATTCGGGATTGCGATCTGCCCCGCTTGGAACCAGATCAATGTTTCTTGAGTCAATGAGACTTATTTTGGGGTCTGAGCCATCCTTAGTATTGTGTAACCAGCTTGGTCATTCGTCGAGACAAGGACACCTTCGTTTTAGTGGATTGTGATGGTCAATTGACAGTAATCACCGCTCTCCCAGGGCCGAAAGAAATAGAAGACCTTCACAAAAAACATGAGATTAGAGCACAAACAAAATGCATCCACTTGCTTTCATTCCTACGAAAGACTGGGAAAAGGTATGTTACAACCGGATCAAATTCGTCGCTCGCAAGGCCCAGGCCAATCTATCCATGTCCATTTGCTCCCTCCAAGTCCACAACTTCAGCTAACCGCCCCCCATCCTTACCGCTTTCTCCTTTCTTGCTACCATGATCAATCGCAATTCCTGCAAGATTACAAGGCATCCATTCAAAAATGGCAGAGCGGTGAGAAGGAGCGTGGTTAAGGATAAAACTAGGGTTGGGAGATACGTAGAAAAGTAGTCAAAATCTAAGTCGGCAAAAAGCAGTGCTGTTTGCGATATGTGTGGCATCAACACCTATAAAATGTGAGAAGATTCGGGTGCCTGGTACAAGAAATGCTAGCGTGGCGAAATCCGTGTCCGTCACCTGCCAAACACCGCGACCACCGATACGACTCGGGGCTAATGAACGAAGTGTACTTTCCTTACCACTCGTACTCGCCCTGAGCCTTGTGGAAGACATACTCCTTGCCATTGACGGTAAGGACACCATCTTTCATGACGCACTTCCTTTTTGGGGTTAGCAAGACTTGGTACAGCATCTCCTCCTCCCAAACACTTACCACTTGTTCTTGACTCTCTGGACCTTATCATACATACACAGCATGATGTGACCCATGCCTTCATCATCGTCTTCCTCATCGTTGAGTCCATCATCGGGATCGTCGAGATCAGAATTGATAGCATCCTCGTCAAAGTCATCATCCTTCTTGTCATCATCGGAACCAGGTCCATCATGCTGAGCAAGATCACTGGCGGCTGACCTGGCAACTTTGCGCTGACGCTTTGAAGGGGTTGATGCTTGCTTGAGAGGCAACATGAGCCCACCACCCTCCATTTTCTGACCCATAACCTCAATCTTCTGACGAATCAAGCCATCAATCTCGACTCTTGCCATGCCAATTTCTTCGCCATTCTCATTGAATTGCTTGACAAGACCAACAACCTCATCCTCATCTCCAGCACCGTCGGTCTGAGCCGCATTGAGGCCATTCTCGACCTTAATGTGAGGGCCGTTCTGAGGTTGGGCACTCTGACCACCATGTAACTGGTTCTTTTGCTGAGTCTGAGTAGCAATGGCTTGCTTGTACTGCTCTGAAGACATGGAAGGTCGAGCAGCCATCTGAGGTGGCATGGGACCACCACGCAGCTGTTGCTGCTGCATTTGCATTTGACGTTGCTGCTGCATTTGCATGTGTTGTTGCATGTTGGGCTGGGCGTTGCCTGGCTGTTGAGCGGCACCTTGGATGGCATTAATAGATGCAGCTGCTCGCTGACCATAGCTATTCTGGAGATGCTGAGCAGCTCTCTGTTGCGCTGGGGTCGCATTGGGTATGGCTGGTAGCGGTTGGCTTTGGTACGGACCTTGACCTCCAGCAGGATTCTCCATTCCAGGATCGGGCTTGATTCGGGTCACATTGCCATGGTTGTTTATGGGGTGCATCTGAGGCATAGGTTGAGGTTGGCCATTGGGAGAGTTGTTCATGTAGCTGCCTGCATTCGATGGTACCGTTGGAGGCTGGACAATGGCTTGCGGAGGCTCAGGCTTTGGATCCCATGGGAACGTGGCCACCTGAAGCGAGGACAATTTCTGTTGCCAGACCTTAATAAGATGTCAGCATGGACGGTATCATGAATTGAATTCCACACGAGAAGCAAACAAATTATGCTGCCGCCGCGCCACAAGACCACAAGAAGCCGACGAATCTGCTGAGTATGACACCGGGCCGTAGCGTCGTGGTCCAACACCACGCCTGAAAAGGGGATCCCACGTGACGGTGAAGTACCGGAAACGACCTAGCGTCAAGACGGAGATTGTCTAAGCGAAGGTCCGGGTATAAAGGCAGACAGCCAAATACCGAGGGCCGCCCACCTGCCGCACCTCAGAGACGAAAGGCCAAGCACAGGCAGCAGCGGAAGTGCTGCTTGGACAGCCCTCGCCCTCGAAACGCCTTCCACGACGACGCTCTTAAGAGACAGCGCCGCCCACCACCACGCGATAACCATGGTTTGCTCCGACGCTTCGATATATAAACAGTAGGAGAGATGAATGAGACAACATGCAGCAAAGAGTTTGATGGCAACGGGCGTTGAAGGTGGGAGTGGACACGTACCTGTCGTAACTCGTCCAGCGCACTCGCATCAACGCCGCCTTCCTCGAAATCAACTCTGGAGCTCTCGATCACATCTGCGATGATCTGCTGATAGACGTTCCCGACCTGCGCGTTCGACATCTTGACGATGTATTCGTGGGGTGGAAATTGAGGAGGACTTGCGCTCAGTCGCGGAAAACCACGCGGAAAAACACCCGTGTCGATTGCCCGGAGGATGTTGGCTCGTCGTGATTGTTGTTGACCAGAAAGTCCTGGCTGCTTGTGAGGATCTCTTGTGTCCGAGAAGGAGTCGCCGACGTGGTTCTTGGATAGGGTTCAATGGAGGAGATGTGGACGAAGCCGCGAAGCTGAGGTTGATGCGCAAGATGGAATTGCTTTCGTCACTGATCTTCTTCTGCACCGCCCGAAGTGATTGTCCCGCCACCTGTGTATGTTTTCTTATGCTATCCCCAGTCTCTCCTGCGCGTTGCGACGTAACTTTGTCTGTATTTCGCAACGAAGGTGGGACGTCGTCGTCCTGGCTCGTGGTGTTGTCAGAGGGAGGTTTGCCTGGGAGAGATGTAGGCAGGATTCCTAGCGTACGCTTAGTCATGCAGCTGCTTAGAACCCCGTTGGCTCAGTCCACCGTCCACGACTCAACTTCTTTATCACTGCAAGAGACCGTCCGTCTCAGTCAGCATCCAATTCGTGAATTGCATGACGGTCTCGCTCCGCGCACAAAAGGCGAAGAAAGAAAGATCCCAAACCTCGGCCTTCCCCACCTTTCCGGATCATCGCCTTCACCGGTATGAACCAGTCCGTTGCAGGCTCGTACTCCGTACAACGAGAACCACGGTCCACGAGGCTGAAAAGCTTCGTGCTTATTTGGAAGGGCATCACATTTCCCCCGTTCAATTTCTGGTCTCAATGGAGACCTTTTTGTGTTACCGATACTCCGTTCCATCATTCCAATTTCCCCCCTATCCCCCGACTCCTGCGATTCACGCCTGAGGCTGCCACTTCTGCCTGAGGCTGCCACTCCTACCACTCCTTGTCACTCTCTTTCTCGCTCAATAGGCCTGGGCCCGGACAGCCAGTCCCGTCAGATGACACAAACATAAATGTTAATTTTCCAGCCTCTCCACTTTCAAAGCCAAGGCCATAGAGCTGGATCCATCCTTTTCCCTCCTTTTCCCTCCTTCCCCTGCTTTTCCCATTCCAATCTACGGAGTACGGGTCGGCAAATATCTGTCGCTTGAATACCCTACAAATTTCGTTTTAATTGGTTTGAATTAGAGACCACCTTTCTATGTTGAGGGTTCTATAATCTATAGAGGAAGTTCTACCACATCCAAGACAGTCTGAAGTTGATGCAATAGCCAATCTACAACTTCTTTTAACTACCATGTCTCCATGGTCCGAGACAAACCCAGCAGCTCAAACTCCTTTCCGGGCCTCTGTCGATTAAACTGTGTAGCGGAAGAATGTAGCGTTGTCACCCATCTCTCGCTCCGCAACCTTTTGCTCCTCGGTGTAGTTCCCTGGGTGCATGTTGTGCTCAATGGCCCATCGATCACGTCTTGCGTTCTCCGTCTTCAGATAGAAGTGCATGCATACCGAGAGGACCAGAGACATCGTGCAGGTGCTGGCAAGCGTGACGAGACCCGGGATGAATCTTGGCGAGTATTTCGCCAAGAAGCAGAATGCTGAGATGGCACCTCCAAGATTTCCGAAGCCGACATGCATGGCAATGCCAACACCACGCTTGAGACTGCCGCCGATGTTGTTCCCGTTCCAGGCGACTCCCATGGGGACCAAGGGGTAGATTCCAGATGTGGCGAGGAAGGTTCCGATGTATTGGACGGGTGCCTTGCCGGAGCTTGCCAACATGATGAATCCAATAATGGCAACAAATTCAAAGAAGATCATGTAAAGCCCACGTTGCTTTGTCTTGTCGGCAAGCCAGCCAGCTCCAATCGTGAATATACATGCAACTATATCTTCGTCAGCGGGAGCTTTTCAATTCAACTTTTTAACGTACCAACGTAGGGAGGCACAGTCAGCAGTTGACTAGCCTCAGCGGAGTATTGGCCATTTCCCATGTTCTTGATGATCGTCGGTAAGAAGACTGAGATGGAGTACAGAGGGGTGTAAATGCCAATGGTGATGAGCATGTGCACATAGATCTTCCAGTCCTTGAAGGCATCTTTGGCAAATTTCAAGTTGAATTCATCAGCAAGGGAGCTTCGGTCAACCTTGAGACGGCGCTCGACTTCTGTTCGCTCTTCTTCTGAAAGGAATTTTGCACTTTGCGATGTTAGCAAGGGTTGGTCCGCTACAACGACCTTGAATACTTACGTGCGAGGATAGTCGTTGATAGCCCAGTAGGCGACGAAAGCAACAGCAAGTGTAAGCAAGCCTTCAAGGATAAAGATCCATGACCACCCGCCTCGACCACCCACTCCATCCATTTTCCCAATGGCATAGGCGAGAATTCCACCGAAGGCGCCTGCGGCAGTAGCAGCCGAAAAGAAAAGCGCCATCCGGAAACCGCATTCGTGACGAGCATACCTTCAAGGGGGTAAGCTGTGTGCCTCGTAATTTGTCTTGCTTGTACTCACCACATGGTAATATAGTATGTAACACCTGGGAAGAGTCCACCTTCACAAACACCGAGGAGAGCGCGAACGATAACGAAGTCCTTGAAATCTTTGACGAAACCCATGCCGATGGTACACACAGCCCATGCACTAGAGTATCATAAGCTCATGATCACAATCGGTGGGGGCTTGGACTTACATCATGATAATTGTAAGCCACAGACTGGGGCGCGTGCGCTTCATCATCATATTGGATGGAACCTCAGCAGCGACATAGAAGGGGAAAAAAATGGCTACCGCGATATTATATTGAATGGCGTCTGGTCCTTTGGTGGGCATTCCCAAGTCCCTCTGGAGGTTGAAGAGCTTTGCATTTCCAATATTGGTCCGGTCTAAGAAAGAAAGTCTGTCGAGGTCAGCATGTGCTATTTCGTTGAGCTATTGGAGTTCCCGGACTCACAGGTAGAGAAGAGAAAGGAAGGGAACAAGATGCCAGTCAAGCTTCCTCAAGAGTGTCTTGGTCCTGGCAGTGTCGAAGTGAGGACCACTGTCATCATCGTCGGCATTGATTATGGCCCCCTTCGTTGGGACAGCTTGAGGGTAAGTGTCGGATGAGTCCTCTGGTGAGATGACTTCCTTCTGTGAAATGTGCCCCTTCTCATCGTCTGAGACCTGTCTGCTATCGACTTTCTGCATGCTGGGCAATTGTACAACGTGGTGCAGATAAGGTCGGTTGCAGAGAAAAGTATGCAGGAAGTGTGTTCTACAACCTGGGGAGTCCTGGGTCCTTAAGTAGCACCTCGTGGCATCCCCTCTGTGCCACCTTAATGGGGGGGAGGGGGTTTGCCTGGGACAAGAGAGTCCAAGAGTCCAAGACTCATAACGTGCCAAAATTCAAAATACCCCAGATCATACTCCACGAAGTCAACAAGGCCAAGCAAGGACAAGGACCTGCCAACACTTCACACTAGCAACCGAACAAGATTAGCATCAGCAGAACCAAATGGTTCCTCTATGTGCGTCTTATTGGGCGCTCGCTACCCCCCTGGGGTCCCCAGATCCAACCACAACAAGAGATCTTGGCCCGAGCGAGCTAAGATCACGATAGGCCATACGAGAAGAGGCGTCCTTGGCTGCCTCAAAATTCGCAGTCGCAATCCGATGCCAAACCTTGGAATGAGGAGGTACGTCTTCGATAAGAGACGGACCGATGGAAGTAACGGCTGCCCAGAACGGGAATCTTAAGTGCAACACAACAACAAAGAAAGTTGAAGCTATCGTCAACATCTAGAGAAACCCCGTCATGATTCGGCTCAGGAGGCCTAAACTGAAGCGACGTCCGATCGGCACTCGAGGTTACTAATGCTGGGAATTTTCCAGGCCAGTTTGTCCCACAATTTGAGGCTCCAAGGGCCCAGGTGTTGCGGTGCGTGGGAAAAATTATATTGAGTCTGTACAACAATATTTCCCACTGGCTGGACCGGTCAGCAAGGAGGTGGAGATTTTCCTTCCTTTATCCCGGCTTCGCCTACGCCATTCACCAAGCAAATTCCCTGTCTGCTTCCCTAAACGCGTGGGTGTCAATCTGCGGAGGCGAGTTCACCTCCACCGGTTAATTGTGAGAACTTCCGGTCTAAGACACGATGAACATGAGTTCCCATGCGGAGCTTATGTGAGAGGCAATAAGGAGCAATATGAATGGTCCTGAATGACCAGTCAGCAGCGGTACCAAACGATGCGGTGCACAATGGCAATAAACGAGGGCATGGGGGTGGGCAGGAGGGTACGCAAGATAGGGGGATAGAGAACCGAGAGAGCATCAATTTCCTGATAGGACGCCGGCTCTTGCCTTGCTTCTGGAACGGTGCAACCTGAGATGGTAGGAAGCGACAAGAGTTATTTGGAAATTCAGATAACGGAACTCCATGGACTCCTCTTAAAACGTGTGGAGGCACCAGAGGAGGCTCCTTGAGTTGGTCAGCCAATTCTTGGCCTTATTCAGCTGCCCCTGCAGTAGGTACCGATGTCGTAGCCGAGCCACTCTTGGGACCAAGCCATCTATTCCATTGGAGCGGCGAACTGTCATTCGTTGATTGAAACATCACACAATCATCGAAGTTTGGAGTCCATGAGAGTTTCCCTTAACGCCTTGTCTTGTAAGGTGACAAATGTGACAATTGTCATTACTGTACATGTTTCCGTGCCATGGCGTCCTGCCAGCCGAAAAGAGTACCCACCATCCAAGCACCGCCAGTCATCCATCGTTAGGCATTCATTACTCGCACCAGGTGAAGCACTTTCGGCCGTGGGCTTTGAGTGAGAACAACATCAGACTCCCCGACTCCTCGCTACTAGTTCCAGCCGCTAAAGCAAGTATGGAAATCGCCCTTGATACTTTACCATTTGCTCAATTAGAAACCCGGACGTTTCTGGGCATTGTGTCGAAGACTTCCACTACTTAGCGGATAGTCATTTGCTTAACCATGTCGGCCTTTCCTGATGCACCTGATGCGCTTGCTGAAGAGGCAGCTCCGGCCTTCTTCTCAAAGATCTTCCAGAACTTCAGACTCTCATCGGCGGCTACTAGACGTTAGTTAACCTATTTATCTCGCATGAAGTAGCACTTACCAGCAGTAGCCAGCATTTGTCCATCTGGGCTGAGGCAGCTATGGAGGACTCTGGTCTCGTGTGCTGGGATCTCGACATTGCGAACTAAGGTTGGGTAGCTCCAGATGCTGAGAGAGTTGTCGGGGAAGCCACTGGTGCTGACAATTTCGCGGTGGTGTGGGCTCCATCGAAGACTGGTGACTTGAGACCCGGTATCGATGCTGTTGACACGAGCTCCGGTGGTGGTGTTCCAGAAGTGGATGTGACGATCGTACGATCCACCGCCGGTTGCGAGAACGTTTGGTTGCCATGGGCACCAGCTCAGAGCCTTGACGGCAGCCTTGTGGTTAGTCTTGGTGAACTTGGGAACGGCGAGAGAGCGAGCATCCCAGATAGAAACAAGGTTATCATTACCACCTGTAGCAAGCTGAGCACCATCGGCGCGCCACTCAAGACCACAGACTTCCGAGGTGTGTGAGACGAGCTCAGCAGTCTTGTGTTGAGCAATTCGTACGTCGTGGTTGAAGACGAGACCCGATCGAGCGCCGGTAGAGAGAGTGTGTTTATTCCATCCCATGACACCAACACGGGTGTCGTGACCATGCATGCTACGGAGCTTAGTTCCCTCCTCAACGTCCCAGATTTGGACCTCTCCTGTACCGAGGCCAACACTGACATATGCTCCATCACCGGACCATTTGACACTGCTAACGTAGGTATCAGGGCTGGTTTCCAAGAGAGAGCTGACGGTACCAGACTCGGCAGACCAGACGTAGACGTTGCGCTCGAGCCCAATGGCGACTTGGTTGCCTGATGACCAGTCAAGAAGGTTGAGGTAGTAGTCATCGACTAGACCAGGGGCATCGAGAACACGCTCAGGAGCTGTGGCTACACGACGTCTGAACTGAGCGGCGGCGGCATTGGCATTCTTGACCGGACGGTTGTATTGCGAGCGGAGATCGACGGGCTTAGATGACTCTGGAGGAGCTGGCTTGAAAGCTAGGATGCGCTGGTTGAGGGAGACGCCGCACGCAGAAGCTAATGAATCTTGGTATGCGACTGTGTTTGGTGAAGGACGAGCGTAGGTAACTGGCTCATCATTATCGCTTAAAGACAGAGAGCCGAGAGCCGCTAAAGCGTCGTCGACGCCAGAGGCTAGGACGGCAGAGTTCTCTCCGGTGCTAGACTTTGGGCGCTGCTTCTCTGCGAGGTCGAGCTTACCTGAGCCAATGGTTGCAATAGCTGAGCTGGCGGTTCTGTTTGGAATGAATCGGTCACCATAAGATAATGTGGTTTTCGTGGACTTTTGACGAAGAGGTCCTTTTCTTGATCGGCTGCTGGAAGGGGTCTTGCATCCAGTACCGGTAAGAGCGAAGTCAGAGACACCGAGTTCCAAGGCGCGACGAGGAGTTTGCACGCCCTTGGCAATGTTAGACTTTGGCGAGTCGCGGTGCGATGTTTTTGACGCCGACTTCGTGAAGTGTGATGATAGGTTTCCACCATATACTGACTTGGTAGCCACTCTCTCGTTGTCCAATGTCTTTCTCTCTGGTGTGAAAGGCGACGAATTGTTGTTGCTGGACATTGCTGCTGTGCGTGTGCGAGGAGATGGGGTCAAGGGCATTCTTCCACCAGCTGTACGGGAGGAGAAGAGTCCTGCATGGGACTTGATGGGGGTTGATACTGCAGTTGCCATTTTGCAATATCGGGTATGATCTCGGTCGAAAGACAAGTAAATGTATCGATCGATGATAAGATGTTCGGTACAAAGAGCTCCAAGAGACTCAACCTAATGGTTCCTGGATGTTGTTTGGTTAGTATTTTCGTTTGATGTGCTCAATATATCGAAGTGGCTTCGTGAGAAACACTCAAGTCGGATGGCGATCAATGGCGGTACAAGTACGGCAGAAAGATCTAGTGGACTTGGAGTATTCTTGTATGAAGGTGGAATGATGTGTATGCAATGATGCAAGAGGAAGAGGGTAGAGGTGCGGGTTTGTAGAGTGTGTGGTGTGCGGTGTGCATGAGGAGGAAAGAGAGCATTCGAAGTTCGACGCCTTTCATAGGAAATTCTTGTTTACAATTTTAGCGTGGTTGCTAATGGTAACGAGCTGTCGGCCTTGATTTGCGGGCATCTATGCTACTACTCCACTAATAAATCTTGGCAGTATCAAGTGAGCACCGATTGGCGGAATTTGCATTACATAAACACTCTCCACATTTCCAGAAGCAGCCAGGCACGATCTACATTCACGATTTTGATTGCCCTCATCCTCAAGCAACTTTCGATCTTACCAAAGATCACAACCACGGCTCACATAGCGGTATTGCCAGGTAGACCTCTCTCCCCAATGAAGTTTTAGCCTGACGAATCAGCACACCGGCGTCATGGCCCAACCCTCCACCCCCGCAAACGCCCTTCACTCCATCTTTGGATCTGGCGCACCGATTCAACTTTCGAACCAGAATCAGCATTCTTCTAGTACAGCAGTTGCACCCGGCTCCGCTACATCATCCAACAATACGTTCCTTATGCCAAACTCCCCAGTCAAGGGCCGGCAAAGCTCTGGTAATTATAATTACCGGCCAAAGGTCACTAGAACTCTTGGACAGCGACCCGCTTGTTTAGTTAATGCCTCGGTCACATATTGCGGGAACAATCAGATCTATGCTTTTGGTGGTTTCGACCAATACACCGATGAGGTCTACAATCATGTTCTCAAACTTGACATGGTCAGCCACCAGTGGAGCCTTGTTGACAATTATGGTGATATTCCAGGCGTCAGGATGGGTTAATTCTCCAGGTCCTCTTATTATAGCTGTGACTGATGTGATAATTAGGTCATACTGCAACACTTTACCAAGGAGACAAGCTGTTAATCTTTGGTGGTGAGAACGAGCATCGAACCTATTTATCGGACCTCATTATCTTCGATCTCAAGACGGCGCATTGGACCCAGCCTGCTGTTTCCGGACCAGTGCCAAAGGGTCGTGCTCGGCATGCAACTGTTCTCCATGACGACAAACTCTTCATTGTTGGCGGAATCACTGGTCACAATAACTATGTCCTTGATGATATTTGCTATCTCGACTTGAAGACGTTCACTTGGTCCCGAGCATGGAAATTCGTTGGTAGATTCGACCACTCGGTATATTTGTGGGGCGATAGAGTATGGGTATTTGGTGGCTTAAGCGAAGATATGGACAAGATCGGAGACATTTGGTGGTTGGATCTTAAAGGCAGCCCTGCATTTGACTCGGCTCCTGTCTTTGGTTCTCTCGACAGGCAGGCGTCTCTCAGCCGCGGATCCCCTCGTCCACCATTTACCATAGCACCTCCACCAGCTGTTGGTAGCTCAGGCTACGCTGCTAATTCGAGCAGTGCTCAGGTCAATCCACCTTCATTTCAACTTACCGCCTCACCTCCTGTTGCACCAGGCGCAATTTCATCCTTGAAATTTATGTCAGGTCCTAATGTACCAGCTCAAGGATCCGGAATGCATTTTCATGTCTACACTTCAGGAACGCTCCTTGACTTTGTCACGCCAACAACAACAATCAATCCACAGGAGTGCTGTTTGTCTTCCCTCGAATTAGACACTTTACGCTGGCAGAAGCTTGCGGAGGGTCGTGAGCTGTTCAAACCCGGTTACCGCTGGCACTATTGCACCATGAACGAGGAAGGTACAAAAGCATGGCTTCTAGGTTGCCCAAATGACCCAACTGCAACAGATTTGGGACCGGGCGGATTTGAAGAATATTTGAGGTAGAGTTAAATCCTCTAATTCAGTCTAAGTTTGCTAATCAAATAGTGACATTATGGAAATTGACCTACGTCGTTATGGCTTGTTGGGCAATAACCTTGTGCCTGAACCTCGAGCAGAGATGTCACGCTTACCTTCCGCAGATAGGACTGTTTTGCAATCCTCCAAGGGTCTAGGCCAGGATTTAGCGAAACTGTTCAACCAAGCCCCTGAGACGGGTAGTGGGACGGACTTCACCATCACTGCACAGAAGGACGGAGACTGGGATGACGACGAATTCGTGTCTTCAATGGCATCTCAAGAACAACAGTCGATTTGGTTATCCCCAAATGCGACCACTTCTCCGCCAATCTATGTCCACAAACTCATTCTACAAGCTCGATGGCCCCATTTTGCTCGGCTTTACAATGCGCAAATGGCAGAGTTTCACACTAAAAAGATGCATATTCCCAGCCCTTACACCGTCGTTAAAGCATTCTTGTATTACCTATACACTGATAGCATCCATCCTCGAGACTGTGGCGACTTGAATGACGTTGCTGGTTTGTTGGTTTTGTCTGATATCTACAACATTCCACATCTCCGGTTATTATGTGTGAACCGACTTTCGAAGGAGCTTGATGTCGATCATGCGTGCACAATCTGGCATTGTGCAGGCACTGCAAACGAAGACTGGCTGCGAAGAACGGCTGCCAACTTCTGCTTGCTTCACTGGGGCCGTGTTGTGCGCACGCAAGGGTTTCTGAAACTTCCGCGCAATGCACTTGTAGAACTCTCACAGGAGATCGATATGGAGGGTAGAGTCGTTGGAGGTATGTCTGAGACGGACTTCAATCTATATTATATCTGATATTTATTAACGCCTACCTCCAGGAGAAGAACTTGAGTATGTCGGTGGACTAGGAGGCGCGCGATTCGGCTTCGGTGGAGCAACTAGAAAGGCGAGCATAGGCAGTTACTCGACACAACACATCGAATCGGAAACCGACGAGAATGAGGAGATGGAAATGTCTTGATGATTCTTTTGCGAAATATGAGCACAGCTCGGCGTTCAGGGTGAGTCATCCATGGTACAATCAACGGCGCTCAAGGGCTAGCATCATCAGGCGTTTGAGTACTCCATTTCAAGAGATACCTTATTGTGCAGCAGCTCAGGTAGAGGCGGTTCTCGCAGACGAATGACAGACATATAAACCGTTCACAGTGCATCACATCTTTGCATCGCGCGATTGAGATGATCACCCCAGTGAAACCATCCATAAAATTCCAGGAAGAGAAATAGAGTCTACCACGGTGAACACGGTATAGCTAATTGGGCATTGGACGTCTATTAATCCCAAACTACCTGCCTAACATTTTCAACATACCCATTTTGTCTGGTAAAGGCGGAGACGTATAGCATGTACATTACCTTGACTAAAAGTTTGTGAGGACAATATCTAGATTTAAGAGGGCCACTGCTTACCTAGGATTTGTTCTCCACAACTTTGATTATTATTACATTCTTGCTCTTCTAAACCTGATGTCTTACGTGGGCACAGTTTATTCGGTGGATCCCGGGTCGGGATTGTATAGCGTCATAGGGATAGAGCTACTCGAAAGCGAATCACAGTGTTGCTTTGCTAACCCACACACTAACAAATATTTAAGGGGAAGGTGATAGTACTAGAAATCATCAACTTTGAAAGAGGGGCCGAAAGCCCCCTCTTCACTTAGCTGGGCTCAAGCTAAGGATCCCAAATATTTACCCTGTCTGAAAAATTGACCTTTGATTCTTTCCCTTGTCATCGAGTTCACCTTTTAGGCTGGTCGTTTAGTTAGCCGAGGCGCTCCTGCTCAAGCGCTAATCAAGTTATTGCCATCACTTCTCAGACCTCAGATACGCTTGCCATCTGGTACATGTTACATGCTACATGCTACATGCTATCCCAATTTCCACGATGTCGTCTTCTTCTGCTCACTCCAGCTTCTCAGACTCCGGCTCCTCACAATCCGACACCCTCCTACAGTTCGAAAACATCATCGAAGAGCACCCTAGAGACACTCTACCGCACCCGTAGATACTCTACCACGCTCCACAGACTCACCTTCCCCCCCGCTACTACACGAAGACACTCGATCTACTTTGCCACCCCGTGACCGCTCCGGAGGGCGCGACGTTCTCATTTTCGATGCACGCAATCGAAGCACGTCAATTGGTGGCTTGAGACTTACAGCTGGTATTACAAATACCAACTTGTATACGATGATAAAAATTTTCGTCTTCTTTACTAGCGAATATATTCTACGAAATGAAAGCGGTATTATGATAGAGAAGGATGATTCTCCACTTTTACCAGGAAACTATTATATTGATTCTCGTAGGTATTTATTCAGTCGCTCTTTTCTCTAGCTAATTTGTGAGCAAATCCTCTTCACATCAGTAACGAGACTCCATTGACCCGGATGATTTCTCTACACACTGGAACTCGGATTGAAGCGTTTCGTAACGCTGTTCGTTCACGAGATCGACGATGTGTTATAACACGGAAAGAGGCGCTGGGTGCTCAATATGATGATTGGGACGGTTTCGAGGCCGCACATATCTTTCCGCTGGCATATGAACCACACTGGAACAATCAAGATTACGGTCGTTGGCTTTCGATTATCCCAGACAAAGGAGGGTCTATCAATTCTGTACAGAATGGGATGCTGCTTTCTAGTACTCTACACCAACTCTTTGATGTGTATAAGTTATCGGTTAATCCAGACGTATGTATTTCATACCTATTACAAATATAAAATAACTAACCATTAATTTAGGATCGGTATAAGATCCTACACTTTGGCTTTGAAGTGAAGGGATTGCTGGAAATATCTTGATCAACGATTTCTTGATGATCCACAAAGACCACCAGATGGACTTCTCCGGTGGCATTTTCGACAAGCAGTTTTTATTAATATGAGAGGCGCCGGAGATCCCGTATTCGAGCATGAATTTCCACCTGGCTCTGACATGGTTGGTAGTATACTCAAGGCCCCAAAGGCTGCTGAGAGGATGGAGTTTGAGCTGTTTAGTCGTTTAGCTACTCAGTTTGATTTGACTGAGTAGAAGTAGTATATGTGATTCTAGGAAGCCGTTCTGACTTCTTGCACAATGAGGCAGTCTGCATTTTTTTTTCACTTTACGATGTGCCTGGCAATTGTAGACGAATTGAACGGAGTCAAAACAAGACCGGTCCTCAGGGCGTGCTTAGAATGCTCGGGCTAAAGCAGCAGCTGCTCAGGTCCAGAGACGGAAATGGAAAATGCCATGAGAACATTCCCATGCGAGATTACCTGTTATCGACAAGGAGAAGACTTTTGAGTGTTTAAGGCATTCCTACACTTCAGCGGTTGTACTTTACATGTTGTAAATAGATTGAATGTATGACGACACTGCTCGTGTATGTTTCAGAAATAGATAAGGTTTGATGCCGTTTGATGCCGTTGTGGGGGGCATATGTAGACCAGCTGAGATGGGGATGATTTTCTCAAGGTTTTCACCTTCTGAAAGGATCCCAAAGCGCTGGCTGTTGCTGGAATGTGCGAGGACTTCGGTTTTTGGGCTCGGGGTATGGGTGACGATCATATCACATCTCATCCGCTTGCTTACTTTTGCATTGTTCCTCCTACTATCCCCCCCCCCCTCCCCCCTAAATATTTGTCAGTGTGTGGTTTAGCAAAGCCACACTGTGATTCGCTTCCGAGCAGCTTCTACCCCTATGATTCGCTATACAATCACGACCGGGGATCCACTGAATAAACTGTATTTAGGGGGGATAGTAATTTGAGGTAGTACCATTTCCATAGGTCAAACCTTTGGTAAGTAATTTGCACGGAGGTCTCAGAGAATCGCCTAAATGACAAATGGCAATAGAAAGGCAAACGTGTAAGCAAAACGACCCATTAAAAAAAACCAGTGTCCCGAGTCAGCCAGCCCCCAACACAAAGAAACCCCAATTTCTCCCAACTGGTTTTCTGTGCCTCTTTCCCAACCCTAACCAACCCCTTTAAGTTGTAAGCTGCCAATCCGGTTATATGGTTACTGGCTCGCATTGTGACGCAGTGAGATCTGACGTCAAAACCATGCGTTTCCAGCCCAACGAAGGGGAACGAGGAGGGCTCGGTATGCCACGCGGGCACAGTGCCAATACCAACACCCTGCTGATTTGTCGGTGCCGGTGGGCATATCGTCACGAGAGCTTCAATTAGCGCCAGGTTGCTGTTGCCAATGTGCACGTTTCTCGAGGTCACTAAGAAACCCACTGCAGAATGAAACCTAACGAGATACAGTATGTCCATAATCACGGACTAGAAAGTCCGGGCTTGGACAGTCTAAACGCCTTCTGCACTGAACTTAGGGGCTCAACTAGTCTATTATTAAACATTAAGGTTTGATAAAGCTTGTCAGAAATTAAAACTAACAGACTGGCTCCATACGACCATTGATGCCCGGCAACTGTACGCTGCTTGCTCCATAGCATGATGTCAAAACAGGAGCATCTCGATTCTCGAAGCTTGAGGTTGACAACAACCCCCACCTGCCTCGCCCTCTCGTCTCATCTAAACATAGCGATCTGTCAGACCTGATGTGCCTGATAGCCATCTCCAAGCAATTCCGTAATACAAGAATCCGTCAAGCTTCAATCGGCTCATCTTCCCCCCGGCGCGTAAGATCAGCCACCTCTCCGCCTCGGCCCACCAAGTTATCAGCTTGCGACTGGTCCTCCACACTTGGTTGCAGGTTCAGTCTGCCTTCCAACTTCTTCCCGTGACATTCAGCGAGTGGGAAGTGAAATGTGCTTCCCCGCAATCCCTGGGTTCACCTCCTTCCTTGACTGTATTTGTTGCTGTCTGCCTTCCATCTCTTCCCACCATGTCAAATAAGAGGGACGTGGATATCCTGCCCTGTACTCAAGATCCCTGGTCCTGCTTTCTTCTGCCATGTTTGCCGCTGTCTAGCCTTAGCTTGATGTCCAAACACTCGAACAATAAGCTCCATCTGATCCTTTCTTGAGCCGCCATAGATCATATTCTACCCCCATGCTGCGACTCCTGGAACGCAGTCTCACGACCCGACACGCAGGGTAATCCTGCTTCAGCTCAACCCCTGCCCGCTTGATCATGTCTCTCGCGTTCCTAGTAAGACATCACAATGAAACGAATTGCATGCTGCTGTCCCTACCAAGCAGGCAAAAATAAGAGGCGCTCTATCTCATTGTGCTAACCCTCATGCCGAGATTTCCAGAAACCCCCGTCTCGCTACCCCAGGCGCGGGGCAGACATGCTCCAATTCAGATGCCGTCTAATAGATCCCTAGGAGTCCCAGAAGACTCTTGTGTAATAGAGATCTTCACTTGCGGTGTATGCCTAGCAGACACAGGGAAGACAATCGTGCTCCATCGTGGTACGTACTCCAGGGTCAAAAACTGCATAACAGGCGTAACCTCTGACTGCAATGGGACCCCTTCTTTGTGATAGCACTCAAATCTTCTCGGTCCATTTGAACTTCGTGTTCCGTAACGAAAATCCCGGCCCAAGCAAAGATCCTCGCTTCATCGTGCACTCCCCCTATCTACGAGCTCGGACGCCCACACCAGCCGCACAACATGACGACCACACAGTAACCTCGCAGACATCAGGGACAGTTCCCGTCGGTGAAGCACTGCTGCGAGCATCTATGGTGGACTAGATTGACAGGTTGTGTAAAGAGAATTTGCCGACTTTCCGACTTTTGGCTTTCAGTCAATTTATATAGACACCGTGTGACGGCTCACATATGGAACCACAGGAGGAGAGGGGGTGGTAGAACTACAAGGTACCTTTTATAGAGAAACTAAAACAAAAGAGAAAAAGAGGAGAGGAGGTTCCGAAGGAAGCCTAGACCTAAATATAAAAACGCGTTACGCTAGTTCTACTATCCTTTACCTAGTAAATTATTCTTTGTGTAATTCACTCCGACTAGCGTGTAATCCTAGCCCCGACGCTAGCCCTAATTAATATATACGAATCTAGTTTGTTATAGTTAGCCTCTATTTAGCTAGGATCCTAGTAATAAGTCTAAACCCTCGAAAACGATAAGCCTCCTATATGTCTAAGGGATTTTTTTTAAAAAAAAATAGAGGTAATGTGACAAACTAGATTCTTATATACTAATTAGGGCTAGCGTCGGGGCTAGGATTACACGCTAGTCGGAGTGAATTACACAAAGAATAATTTACTAGGTAAAGGATATTAGCGCGAGGCTAGTCGGAGCTAGCGTGAGGCGTTTTTATATTTAAGTCTAGGTTTCCTTGGAACCTCGTCTCCTCTTTTCTCTTTAGTTTTTGTTTCTCTTATGAAAGGTACCTTGTAGTTCTACTACCTCCTCTCTTCCTGTGGTTCTATATGTGAGCCGTCACACGGTGTCTATACAAATTAACTAAAAGCCAAAAATCGGAAAGTCAAAAGTTGGAACGTCGGCGAACTCTATTTACACAACCTGTCAACCTGGTCCACCAAAAGCATCATAGCCGCAGTCGCTGACTTCCACCGGTCCTCTGGCCGAACTCCCACCTCGCGGGCAACTTTTCATTCTGTACCCTAGGGCCAATCAGGACTCACCTAGACCACCCCCGATGGAATTCTCAATAGCCTCATCGAAACCGGGGATATCAGTCAGGGGGTCCTCGCGCGACCGACACGCGCGGGCACTGCGTTGCCGCCAACAAACGAAGGAGGCGGCACCATACCTCGTGGCACCAACTATCCAAGATCCTCTTCCTTCGCAAGGAAGAATTTGGAATCCGTTCTGCAGCCGCGGGTGGCACATCCTCCAGGTGCATCAATCTTCCCGAGGGCACTTCGCCGCCGAGGCCCGAACTCGCGTAATTCGCAGACGAGAAGATACCCATCCCTTGAGGGATCTGCCTGACCACCCGCAGAGTCACCCACGAAGTACAGAAGGGTCGAATCGCAAGCCTCAAGATGCTCCTGCAAATGGAGTCCCCGCGTGGGAGTCAATGACCACCGCCTCCATCCCTCCGTACCACCACTCACTCACTCCTCCACACTGGCCTAGGGCGGATCAAGGGGTGCCGCCCCCGGGACGACCACACAGATCTCGCCATGTGTACGTACTCGGCCATCTGGATGATCCTCGACTCGAGGACGCGCGGAAGCTCAACCATCGGCAACTCGAGGTTCCCTGGGTCTTTCTCGTGGTCACCTGATCAGCGAAACTCGCCTACCCCCCCCTAAATATGTGTCGAGTAGCGCCTACCCCTATGATTCGCCAACCTCGTCCCATCCCGACCCTGGATCCACCGAACACCTTTCTCTGGGTCATTTGAGGCTCTCCCGAGATTCTTCGACACGACTTCGTCGAATCGACGGCATGGATCTCCGGAGACGGCACTCCGTATCCTCGTGGAGCCCATCAAGCCGTGTGGTCGCGAACCCCTGGCGATGGCGTGGCGCGGGAGCACGGGTCGCCGACCTTGATTCTCGTCTCCGTCGAGCCACGAGCCAGTCGCTTTGGACCACGGCATCGTGCGTGCTGGCGAGGACTCGCGCTCGTCGCGACTTGCTGGCGAGTTCCTCCAGGAGGCGAGGTCCCCGTCCCACCACCGTGCTCCCAAAACTCAAAAGCAGGTACGGCTTGCACGTGCAGCAGCTCCTTCCGGATCGAACCGCATTCCTGGGACGTCGAGGCGTCGGACCAAGGAATCAGGGCGACTCGGGCGAGACGATAAGGTTTGCTATCCTCCGGACCCCCGGCCCCGGCGGCGGAACCGCGAATACGGAACGTGGACCAAATGCTGTACATACAGGGGGGCAGCCAATGTCAAATGGAGGTCATATCACCTGATTTTCGGAAGGGCCAGCACCAATCACCTGGCTCGGATCACTCGCCACGGTCCGCCATTGTTCCAATACGATGGCGTCTTTTTCTCCCCGCCCTCACCCTAAATACGGTACTCGTACCGTGCGTACTAGTACTGTACGGCGTCCTGTATTTGTTGGCGGGTGAGTCAGCCAAGCCGCATGTGACGTGGGCCACGGCACGCCGTGCGCGTGATCCGCTTGAGAAGGCGAGCCTCGCTGCCTCAGGCCCTCCGCCAAGCCAATGCGAGGAGTCGATGGATTGCGTCTCTTCCGGGCGATTCTCCCATTCTTCTATGGCCACCCGCATGATCGTTTCCACCGCCCCTGTGAGAGGGCCTACGGTGCGAAGGTGCATGGCCACTGGCCGGCTGGCTCCATCGATCCCTGGCTCGAATGCAAGGCGTCCATGAAGAAAGAACCTCCCTGTGATCGGGCCGGGCCCGCTCTTCCCTCGCTCGGTCGTGTCACCTGGGAGTTGTTGGTGGGTGGGGTGGGTGGACCAGGTGGTGCCGACTTCTCGAGTCTGACTGTGACTCGACGTCTTGACTGTGACTGTGGACTGTGGACTCTTGACTCGTCGTCACTCGGGGCCATCGATTCCGCGTTTAATATGTATTCTGGCCGTACACTGGTGACCTGGTCTCTGGAGTCTGGACCAGGTGATTGGCCACCCCACCTACCGTAGACGTCGCGACTTTCCCACTGCATGTGGATCGTGGACCGATTTAACATTTATGACCGTACTCTCCTCCCCCCGGCTCAAATGTTATTTTGTGGATCCACGAGGATTTTCACTCCGGGGGTCTCAACCGATGATTTTCATGGAATCTACTAGAATACTGTCTCACCACCGGCCTAATTACAACGTTGTGGACTTTGGCTTATCTTCGGGACGTTTCCATGGAGATGATTGGTTCAAATGCATGGTAAAATGCACTGATATTAGCCCCATAAAATAGCATTTGAGCCGGGGGGGAGATGGTTCTTCGTTGGTACTGTATAGACAGGACGGTACCTCCGTACAGGTCCCCGTTTCCGTTCGTTGTAAATTGCTCTACCCCCGCGACCCAGTGGGATGGGTCGGTGCCCGTCGGTGCGGCGCAGCTCCAGGCCCTTCGCTCTGCCGCATCAGAATACCTCCTTCGTGCGGAGGACGGAATTCTCTCTCGACTGCTACACACCACACACCAAGACCACACACCAAGACCAAAGACCACAGACCACAGACCACAGACCACAGACCACACACCACACGCCACACACCACACACCACGCACCACGCACCACGCATCTCCATCCAAACCGCGTGCACACGCACACACACGCGCGCACTTCCACTGTCCCGTGCCGTCGCGTACCGTGCTGTGCTGTACGGTACTGTACTGCCATATGCCGCCTGCTGCTCCCAACCTGATATCAGCGGTGCCCTCGCCCTCTCTTTCACGTTCGCCTTCGCCTCGCTTCCTCGCCCCTGTCCCTTCTCCAACGACCCGGGCGCTTGGATTGATCAGTAAGGCGACCGTACCGCACCGCTGCGGTGGCAGGCGCAACATACGCGGCATTGCAGAAACACGGATCCTGGACGGATGATTGGCCATCGAGCTCCTTCGACCCTCCACCCCTGCCGGTATCTGAGGCGCCCTGGTCCTCCGTGATGCAGCCTCTGCCGCACGCAGGCAGAGTGACCTCCTGGAGTCCTCTGGTCCACTGAGGGGCACGGCTTAGCCTCTTCGGTCCACGGCTTCGATCCACTGCTTGGACGCTCTTCCTTCCCGTCCCAAGCCCTTGGGTTTTAAAAGGCACGGAATGCCCTTCCTCTGAGCGTCTGCCTGAGAAGTCGGTGATCCTCAGCGTCGCCACCCGCACGCCCGCACACGCTCACACGCACACACCCCCTCTCTCCCCTCCCTCTTCCCCAACCACTACCACCCACTACCCATCACTGCCACCACAACCACCGCCAGCATCACGACCACCATTACCACCACGGCCACTTCCACCACTGCCACCACCATCACTACCACCACCATCACTACCACCACCATCACTACCACCACCATCACTACCACCACCACTATTCAACAGGACTCGACGGTTCAGATCGTGAGGAACGAGTCAAGATCGACACTCGCCGCATCTAGTCAAATCTATCCTTTTTCTCCCCCGCCATTTGACGCTCCCGTCCAGGAGACAGACGACGGTCCGGCGTGTCACGCTCCAACCCCATCAACTCGCCGTCCTCGTCCCGCGCTGGACCACTTGCGACCCTCGACGCCTGGCCTGCTCCTCGATTGATCCGGGGCTGGAAAACCGCTCCCTTTCCATCCGTGGGCGACGACCAATCTGTCCATCGGCCGTCGCGAAGACCCTCAACCCACCTCGAGTGTGTTCGTGCTCGTAGGCATGGCGGTCAACGGGTACGTCTTCTCTCGCAAGCGAGCCCAGATGGGCCGACGAGAACCTCTCGTCCCGCAAACCCCTTCTCCCCTCCTTCACCTTGATCCCCTCGACTCGAATCTCGGGTCGCGACCATCCCCTCTGGTCTCGTCCCCCCTCCCCCCTTGCGCAGCCTCGGCGTGTCCATGCTTGCTAATCGCGCGTGGATTTAGAACCTATCGACAAGCTCCTGTGCCGGGCACATACGAGGAAAATGGTAGATTGTACGAGACTTTCTCACAAGGAAAGTACCCCTTCCCCTGTGACGAGGTACGGACCCGCCCCATCCCGAACCCGATTTGGTTGCTGACGCAAATCCACCTGACAGACGGAGCAAGATCGTCTCGATATATACCATACACTTTTCTATGTTGCGAGGGGGAATCGGCATCACTCGGCGCAATTCTATGGCCCCCCCGAGGAAGTGAAGATTCTGGACGTGGGAACCGGTACCGGGATTTGGGTAAGACCACACAGGCCGTTCCACTTCGATGCTACGGCCACTGACCTCGGCTGCTAGGCAATTGACATGGCAGAGTAAGACCCCAAGGAATTCTCTCAACCCATGGCTGGGGAAAGCCTCCGTCATGGAAGACGTGCTGAGACCATGTGTGAACAGTTTTTTCCCGCAAGCACAAGTCGTCGGGATAGACCTCTCGGCCATCCAACCCTCCATGCACGTATTCTTCCCTGGAGGCGGGCGCATCTGCTCTAACAACACGTAGGATCCCGAGGAACCTGAAATTTGTTCGGCATGACCTCGACGCCCCTTGGCAGACCTTGGATCCAGCTCCTCCGTATGACCTCATTCACATGCGAATGCTCTGCGGCAGTGTGGAGAACTGGTTCGATCTATACAGGAAGGCTTTCAGGTATTTAATCGGCTCGATCCGCATCCCCCGTCGACCAAGACTCACAGTGGGTTTAGTCACTTGAAACCTAGGATCGGCTACTTGGAGCATGTCGAGATCGACATATTTCCACGCTCCGACAATAATTCCGTTTCGGGCAATTCCGGCCTGATGCGTTGGGTTCATTGTCTTCAACAAGCGACCGCCGCGTCCTATCGACCGATGGAATACAACGCCGACACGCGTCGGATGTTGCACGACGCCGGATTTGTTGACATCTATGACTATAATACGAACCTCCCGCTGAGCCCTTGGCCTCGGGATCAAAAACAAAAGGAGATTGGGAGGTGGTATAACCTCGCTCTGATCCAAGGACTCGAGGCAGTCACTCTGCAGCCGTTGACCCGAGCCGGGTGGCACAGAGAAGAGATCGACCGCCTCATTGATGAGGCGAAGCAGGACATCTGCAATAAGACGATACATGCCTACTGTAACCTGTAAGTCGTCGTGGCCTTGGATGAATCCACGAATCCACCCTGCCATGTCATGCTAATCATGTGATCCTAGGCATGTATGGCTCGCACGACGTCCGGAATGAGACGACCGCTCCTCGTCGCTGGCGGGGGCGGACTCCGGCCAGGGACAGAAGATCTCGCCGACGAGCCAAAGATTCTCGACGCATGACGATTCCCCACCAGCTGATCGTCGCCAGATCCATCCGGACTGCCCAGGACGGAATTTATCCGGACGATGCCTCGGAGGCCGGTCAAAATGGCAAGGCAGATTGTCTTGGCTGCACAATCGCTTCCCTCGATGGAGTCGATGCCAATGATACCGGGCGCGCGCGTTGACGAATGCTGGCTCCCCTGTGAGGGAGTCCTGTCCCTTTAAGCGCTGGGGAAATGTTCAGCGGACAGCGGCTGATGGGGAATGTGGATCCGGGTTGGCTGACGGGGGCCTCGGGAGAAGGAAAAATGGGAAAAATGGGAAGGTCGTGGTCTCGGGTCTCCTCGCTTCCATCATCCATGCCGTCTTCCTTGCACATGCAACAGGTGGCGCGGTGTGGCTTGCTCGTCCGGAAACGCAGATGAGACTGTACTGTATGCAGCACTCGGCGTTGACGGCTGGGGCCGCAGAAGTGGACTGGTGGAATCCCGGAGGGGCACTCGGACAAGGCATCGAGTCATCGGGCCAAGAGGACTGTAGGACTCTCTCTCCCGTACCGTACAGTACAGTACGTGGTCTCCGGGAGTAAGGACAAGTGGAATGGCTCGACGCGGCGGTGAGACGAGACTCGAGAGGATTCGGTTTCGACCCGACCTGTTGGTATCGAGCTGTAAACAGGGGGCCGACCCCGAGTTCGGGCATGCCACCCCCGGTCACGAGTGACGAGAGTCCACCTCTGCTTGGCGACTTGTCCCAACTTGGGACTTGGCAGGATGCCGCCACTCCTTCGAAGTTCCATGGTCACGGCGGGCAAGGTCAAGACTCGATCAATGGAGCTTCTTCTCCTTTCCACCTTTTCGTCGCACGTCTTCTCCTGGGGTGTGGGTTGGGTCTGGGCTCGTTCCTCATGGTATTCGATGATCTCTCCGTGCAAAACGTCCCTCTCCAAGACATCCCTCGTGCCATAAAATCGGAACGTTTGGGCACATGATTCCCATCATGATTGGGACCGGCGAGCCCGCCACCCCCACATACGAGCGATTCCAAGGCCCAAGCGCTGTAACGAGGAACGAGTGACGAGTGACGGCACTCGAGGCGCAGGTTGGCTCTGCACTCCCGGCCTTGTCCTGTCTTGCATTCATCCCCCGCGGGGCACATCTGTCCAATCCCACCTATGGAAGGGTCAACGTTGACGAGTTGCGAAGGACACGGCGGTTCACATGGCCGAACACTGGCGACGTGACGTCGGCGCCGGACCTTGATCCGTTGCGAAGGGGAGGCGGAGTGGAGGGGTTGTGGGAGTTGGGCACTTCTGGCCATATGGGTGGATTGATGGAGAAGAATCAGATGGGGGTTGTTTTACTGTGAATCCAGCTGTAGGGATTGTGTAGCGAATCATTGGGGCGGAAGCTTCTCGGGAGCGAATCACAGTGAGACTCTGATGACCCACCGACGACCAAATATTTACGGAGTTAGGGTGGTGGAGCTGCTCCTTCCCGGTCGTGGATGTGAGCATTGACAGGGCACTTTTGGCCATGGGTGGTGGTGGATGGATGGATGGAGAAGAATCAGATGGTGTGAGCTGCCGTGGTCGCAGTACCAGAATGGGGGTGCAAATAGCGGAACAGGACCAATGCATTCCGCCTTCGGGCAAGTTTGGTGAGGTCTAGATTCTCTTGTCGATGCGCCCTTATTTCCGATGGGTGTTGGAGGAGCGTGTTCGACTCCGTACGTACTGTCCTGTGCTGTCCTGTACAGGATGGGACCGGAGCGGTTGGCTCGGGGGGATGTGGAGAGGGGAGGGAAGCTAGTGTGGAGAGGGAGGGAAGCTAGTGTGGAGAGGGAGGGAAGCTAGCAAGGGGGGGGCGGACCATCGTGTCGGGTCGGGTCGGGGCGTGCTTATTGGCTGTATGAACTCTTATTTTTGGGAGCGGTGAGGGGGGTCTTGTTGGGATTTGGGGTTTCGCTGGCCGTTATCTGGGTGTGGAGGGAGGGAAGGGGGGTAGTGCGGTCCCGTATTCTGTGATACTGTATCTGTACCGGTACTGACTGTCCGTACTCCGTACCGTACAGGACGACGAGGAGGGCTCCGAGGGTCTGGGTGGTGGTGGGTGCTGCTGCTGAGATATACGAGGTGTGGCCCACCGTGTGGGAGGGGGAACGAGATATGAGGCGTGATGGCTTTCTCTGACACTTATTGGCGGCTAGGTTTCCCAGATCATACGTAGTATATCATATATGATACTCCATGTACGGTAAAATGACGCGATCGTATTTGGCCAATGGTGGACCGTGAAGAGTGATCCGAGCACGGTGATTGGTGCCGACCCCTGCCATCCGAAAGTCAGGTGATATATATGCGACTGTTCTTCCGGCAATCGTGATGAAGGACGCGCGATTTCCTCCCTCTCAACTCCCACCGTTCTCGACCGGCTTCGAGCACTTCGCGATAGGAGACCCGACGAAGCCCCCAGGACACCCGTCAACACCAGATCCCATACGAGGGGGTATGGGGGGGGGGGGGATCTACGAACCGTGATTCTCGCGAATGCCTAGAGAGGGAGGAATCGCCCAATCCCCCTTCCCCCGGATGTATCCGCCTCATGACTTGGCTCTCCTCTCATCTCGCGCACGCATCTCGAAAATGGAACGTGAGCATAACTCGAGCGTCCCGATTGGCGGTGACGTCGTGCTGGGAAGGCGGGCAGGTATATTCGCGGGTGTCGCGGGGCGGGATCGAGAAAAGACTCAAGCGAGAGAGGCGACGGGAAAGGGGGGGGGGGCCAGTCTCAGCATGCTACGGAGGTACCGTAAATTACTTGGTGCACGCCTCTACTTCTGTTCGTAAATATATGTTATTTGGTGGATCGGGTGCAGGGATCGACGGCGAATCAAGGAGGTGGAAGCTGCTCGAAGCCCAATCACGGTGTGGCGGACCCATCCGCTAGCAATTATTGTACTACGTTGTAAGTACTCCCTACTCGCTACTCCTACTCGCTACTCCTACTCCTACTCGCTACTCCTACTCGCTACTCCTACTCGCTACTCCTACTCGCTACTCCTACTCGCTACTCCTACTCGCTACTCCTACTCGCTACTCCCTACTCCCTACTCAGTACTGTACTGTATTGTAGGTTCGCTCCGCGTCCAAGTGGAGTCCTGCCTGCATGAAATTTGGCGCAGGGTGAGTCGAGCGCATCAGAGTCTTGTTAGATTCAGAGGGCAAAGGGGGTGGTCAGAGCCCTCCCGTCGTCGTATCAACGTATTCTCCCACGCTCGAAGCCAAAGACGCCGCTGGTCACCTAAGCCTTCCCCCATCGGCAGACTCGCGTCGACGATGGACGTGTGATGTTGAAAAAGGGTTGGGTGCAGATGTTGGTTCGAAGGGTCGTTCCGAGAGGCTCGCTGTCGTTACCAACGGGGTGGGTGGATGGCCGACCGGTTGGACGGTGGAATGGCTGGTTGGGCACGGGGGGGGTTGGGTAGGGAGCTCGTGGTCCGACACGCTTGGGAGAGGGGAGGCTTACGAGGTGCTGACGGAGATTTGGGAAAGGGGGGGGGGGGTTGTTCTGGCGTTCGTTCTGGGGTGGTGGGCGTCTCGGCCAGACTGCTGCTGCTGGGTGATGGAGAGCAGGAGGGAGGCATGGCGCGAGGTGCTCGTGATGCAGCTGGGGAGAGTTGGGCTCCATGCTTGGCCGCGAGGGGGAATTCGGACATGACAGCTGTCGATGCAGGAGAGAGGGGGACCGAGATGCGTAGGCGATGCAGGACTCAGGACTCAGGAGTGACTTCTCTACCGCCAGGCGGTGACGAGAACGGCTCCGCGCACGGGAGGGTGCTTTTTATCTCGCTCGAAGGGGAGTTTTGCGACTGCAGTTGTTGGTTCCTTCAGGGGGTGGGTGGGTGTGTCGTGGAGTCATTTAACGCTAGTCCCGACCGCTTGGGAACCTGTCCATGTGCCGAAGCGAGGAGGGAAAAGGGGGGGGGGAAGGGAGGAGAAGGGGGGTGCCGCCGTGTCCTGCACAGTGGCGTAAGTTTGGAACTTTGGGTGTCATGATTCTCTCCCTTCGGTGACGGAGGCTCTCGCTTCAGTTGCAATCTCCGGTGGAAGCGTAAATCATGCCGCGTCCTAACACTTGGGTTGACATTTGAAGGCCTCGCATCTCTGGATGCAGGATCGTTCATCACCGAGTGAGTTCCAGTCGGATCTTGAGACTCTAGAGCCGGTGTGGCCCAACTGCTTCGGAAGTCGCATCCGTCCACTGATCTTCGCCGATCCTCGTTTTTACTCCAAAACTCGGCCTCAACACTTCCTACAATCACCGTATTACCACGAACTTCCCGTAATTCCGTCGGTCCATCTTTCTGTTAGATCATTCCCAGTATTTCCTCGGAGTTACTTTATTTCTCTATAAAGTGGTTGTGTCGTTCCTCCGCTGTAAGGTATCCAGGGTTAAATTCCGACCTCGCAACTATAACCTTCACACTACAATCCTAACAACTATCATCTAGCTCAGATGAATATATGGTATATTGGACTACCGAACGACCCGATGGAATAAATTATAGGAAGCTTAGTGCTATATGAAAGAAACGGGATGTGTTTGCAAACTAGGCAGAAGGGCGGCTTTTGGTGGGGTTTCGGGACGCGTCTGATCAGTTGACTGGAACTGTAGTCATAAGGCGTGGATTTCCGAGACATTGCCAGTTGGTTATATGCTCGGGCGGCGAACCCATGAGTTTCCGGAACCCGTCATGGAAAGTTGGTGCTGACATGCATAAAGTGTTTACCGAGTCGGTGTGTGATAACGTTGCTGCGTCTTTCGAGGTGAGCAGTCTCTATTTGAGATGTGTTGTTGGATAGGTTCGAGTCCATACGACCTCAAACCGCAGACAACCGAGGAAGGGAAAACTAGCAAAGAGGCAGTGCGTTGAATAGAACACCCGAGCGGGTTACCTTGAGCGATATAAAATCGAGATATTGTTTACCGCTTGGATGTCGTTTGGTCGTGGCCATTTGATGCCCAAACAGGGAACTCAATACTCGCTAGACGAAGCCTGCTGCTATACGTAGGTATACACGGGAGATTACCAGGTATTCACTCTGATCTGTAAGCACTGGAAGAGCAAAAGTCGTCGCAGCATGCTCAGATACTAGTCGAGAAGCACCGTCAATGTAATATTTGGAAACTGGGTTCCGAGTCTCAGTTCCATAACAAAACAGTCAAAACCGATAAACACAACCCCACCAAGTCAAACGCGCAACCTAACATTGCCCCCCTCTCTTTCAGAGCGACGTGATAGCATGCAGTACAGAAAGAGCGGATGATCCATCAAACAAAGCATGCTACATTAAAACAGAAAACGACCCATTTCCCAGTCTATCGCAGGCTCTCTTCCCTCGACCAACATGTTTCGGGCTTGCGATCCCTTTTAGCCGAGATGCTCAGCGAGCCTCTGTTGAGCACCCAGCTATTGACCTAGCGGCGGCCAGCCAGTGTCACGGTCATGATCGCTGAGAGAAATAGAGGTGCACTTAAAAGAGAATCAGCCCTCTGCACTCAAGTTGCCCCGAAGGCGGAATGCATTTGTACTATTCCGCTATGTGTACTGTACCCCTATTCTGGCCCTGCGACTACGGCAGCGTACACGGCGCACAGAGAGGGAGTCTTCGCCCTTGCCATAAGAGAAACCCGGCATCTGAGCCTCGACGAGTTCGCGTTCTCGCAGTTCATGGCAACAAGACAGAAACCGTTCCCCCGTATGAACCCCACCGGCAGACAGAGGGCTTTTGATGCGGTGATGCCGTCGATGGTGGCATGGAGGTACGTGGCAGAGACTTGTGTGAAGGACATGGGCATGGAGATCCAATCGCCACCTCCGCCAGCAGTCTTCCCGGGCCTGTCGGGCCTGCTCCTCGTAATCTTACTGCTGCTCTTGCGGCATGTAGGACTTGCTTCGACGTTGAAGGCGCCCTCAAACCTCCCGAGCCCTGCGCGTCTCCTTTCTTCGAACGCTCGCTGGCGTTTGACGTTTGCGCGCCACAATCGAAGGCGAGAGAGTCCGAGTTCGTTCATCTGACGCCCTGTCAAGGAGAATTTCTCCGTCACTTCCACAGGCAGACTCGAGCCGTAGCTTGTTTCTGCGGGCCTACTCCAGGGTATTCTCGCGGCATGCGCTGTCCTCATACTCATCCGTATCGAAGCGAGTTATGTGACCGGAATGTTTTGCTTGCGTCGTGGTCAAGGGTGGAGTCCATACACGCACTATCACGAATTGTATTCTTTGCAGTACCGTCGTGGTGCTTGTCATCGTTTTTGAATCTGATTGTAGGAAAGAGAGTCGCTGATCGAACACATTCGAGCTTGACAGACTGACCTTCTTGTCCCCTCGGTTTCTGGGGCAGAAGCGCGTTCACACTTTTCGACGTTGTATAGAGCATTCGAGCATGGTTGCCACTTATTTGTCCAGCCCGTAGCGATCTCCAGAGACTATTCGGAGCTGATTACGTAGGTGTCGGTGTGCAATATCCATTCAACACTTGCGTGTGTTGCAATTAGTACTTGGATATAAGTCTAATCAATTGTTCGTAGTGTACTGCCAGTGAATGGATCCTTGGGTGTCCTCAGAAGTCTGCAACACTTGACGTAAATGTGCTAGTTGGGATAAGATAAATAACAGTCTTCTCTTTGCTCAAAAATTCCATAGACCGCAGAGCTACTAGCAACGAGGCGTCTGGGGAGTTTCGCTCCGCCCTCTTATAGGATATTGTATTTAGATGTGTAGCGAGGATTGGGAAGAAGCGAAAGGGGGAAGCACGTAATTCCAATGGTCGAATCCCTACAGCCTCTCATTCCGATGATACTATTTCTATTTCACAAGGCTTGGGGTGTGTTTGCTGCACTTCGGATGTGAAAGAATATGTTGTGCGTGAATGCGTGAAATTGGCGAGCCCTTGGTCTATGAATGGCAGAATCTATTGTATCTATGTCTTTCTAAGTGGTCGGTCCCGTGCGGGAGATCACCTATATCTGCTCAGACGAAACCTGGTCTTCTCAAGCCACCAACTCAATGCCACGAGCCACCAGCCACAGCTTGAAATTGGTCGATATTCGGAGATCTGCTAGCCTCAGAGAGCCACCTTCTCGACCTTCTGCACCATAGGCGTCAAAACTTTGCTCACTGCCTCCGCGGTCGTGAACAAAATCCCTACACATGGATTAGCCACAGCTTCAAACGGCCTGCCATCTCCTCTAGCATATGTCAAGACTCACCGCCACTAAACACCGTTCTTCCCAACCTCATGATCGTCCCTCTCCAAAATCCGGCAGCCCCCCCATCTCTCAGAATCGATTTGACAGCTTCTGCTGTGGTCGTCACTTGAGCAGCCTGACTGCGAGTCTTGATGGTGTCAAATGGTTGGGTGCAGAGAGTGGTAATGACCCCAGCCACAGAACCGTTGACAAAATTCATGGCTGTATTCTGAGGAATATCCCGGACCTCTTTGGCGAATGTCAGCCCGATCCTTTCGGCCACATATACACTTCATGTGGACTCCTCTTGGGCGTCGCATGTTCTAATCTCGTAACATTCAACCCAAGCACGGAAATCGACGCACGCTCACATACCTTGATAATCCTTCAAAATATTATAACTCCCCATCCTAAAACTAGTCGCACTAGCCTGCTTCAGCGTGGTCCCCGCAAATCCCCTATAGAGCCCCTTCAATCCATCCTCCCTTACAACAAGCCTCACCGCATGCATCGTACTCCTGTACCTCCTCGCCCCTCTCGCATCATCAATCAAGGCCGTCTTAATCCTCTCCGTCGGCGTCACCGCAAAGATACTAGCCAGACCCCCGGCACTCATCCCCGCGAGCATATTCCTCGCCGGCGTTAACGCCCCCGTCTCGGGATCCCGAAACGCATTTTTGATCGTGTCGAAACTGAGGAAACGCACTGCATCTTTTGCGATGCTTCCAAATACCAGAGCGCCGCAACCTTTGTAGAGTGCTCTCAGTCCTTCATTGCGGTATACTGCGTTTACCACGGCGAATGGGTTGCGGGGCGACTTCACGCCAGGTTCATTTCGGAGTTGGGCGCGGGTTTTGGCGAACTCGAATGGGTATGTGGCACCAGCTTCAACACCACCTGCGATGCCACCTGAGAGGAGTGATACGGCAATGGGCACCGGAGGCTTCTGTTTCCTCTCACTCATGGTTGGATTGGGGAGTGAACAGGCGTCTTGGGATGGATGAGAGGAGGTCAAGTTCTCCCGGGAGGCGGTTTTCAGGGCGATTGCCGAGAGCCGAGGGACCAGCATATATATATATACAACATGTAGGACCCAACGTCGAAATTGTCGAACGTAGATATACCATGAATAGGAGACTTCATTTGCCCAATCGGGGGGTTTTCCCTGTCGAAAAGTCGACCGGTGATGGCAGCGGGGCTCCTCGGGTATGGTCGTGGGATTGCTGGACATGCGCTAGCATCAGGACCTTCACTCGCACACGCCAGCCAAGAGTGCAGTAAAGGACAAACCGAGAAGAGAACAAGTGATGTCGGGAATGAGGCACAGGTAGTCGCTAATTTTTGATTCTACTGCTGGTGGCATAGCAAGCTCGAAGTGTTTTCAGTGGCTGAGATTTTTCCATCGCTGATGGTGTATCTTAAACCCCAACTGTCACGGGAACCCCCATCTTTTTCCCTTTGTCGCTACCCCGATACATTTTCCTTGACTATCGTAACTAGCATGGGGGGCCGATATGCCAGACGTTCGAGCTTCCACTTCCCTCCCCTTGCTTCTACTGTTGCTCTCTTATTCCCAACACAAGCTAACTTTCTTTTCCCTCCATCTCCGGATTTTGTGACGCCGAATAATGCGAATAATCGGAAGTAAATGAGGGCGCGCGCGTGGATTCGTTCTGGTGGGAAAAGTATTCATCGATCTGACAACTATAGTCATGAGAAGGCATGTGAATATGTGGAATTCGGTCCATCATGATGGCAGAAGCTTCGACGGCAGTTATTGCATGGTGGTAGCACATATAGGCCATCACTGCTGCAGAAGCTCCGTTCACGTCCGATGTGCAGTAGATGAGTACTCTCGCCGTCGGATCTTCCATGGCCACGTCGAGGAACGCGATGATCAAGGGAATGTAAGGAGGTAGGTCTTTGGCGTGGTCGAGGGGTATCTGCAAAACGATAGGTTGGTAAGGCGTGGAGTCCAGGGGACTGCAACGTAGGCACATGTTCCTGGGGAAAGATTACTGAGTGGACGTGAAGGGGAAAGTCTTAACTTGACAGTTTAACCTACAAGACATGAGAGTAGCCCCAGCCAATTACCAGAGGGAAAGCGGATATGTCAATACCTGGCATGATTTCGACTGGGCAAAACATGACTGGGCCCGCAACCGGGCTGGATGAAGAAGCCATGGTTGCAACAAGTCGTGCGTGGGTGGTTGAAACTTTTGCTGCTTATATATATATATTTCGCGGGCAAATGAAGGTGCCGGCATCATGGATAGAATTGTTGTCAGACATCGCTGGTCGAGCAGGAGAGATTGACTGCTGGCCATGGAACTTATCATTTTGCCACTTGAGGAAGGCACGGGCAGATCTGCTCCCTTGGTGAACACTCCACCCATTCCCTACGTCGAGGAGGAAGATGACCAAAGCGACGATCGTTTATGCGGAGACGTATAACAATGGGTGACTTGAGGATAGAACTAACTCACCAGGACTTGATCTCCCTCTGCACCCCCCCTCAACATATTCTTCACCAAATAATATCCAAAAGCAAGACCAAAACAAAGATAAGATCAAGAAACCCCCAGAAGTCCCGAAGCAGATCCTACCCTCAATCCACATCCCGCATTTCGGCATGGAAGTAGAAACCCCCTCAACCTCAAAATGACATCTCTTCCCCCCAACCCCACCGAAATTCACCCTCAGACAAGGGCAGGTTCACTGCACTCGCAGAAGAATTAGACAATCACAAAATCTCACATGTGACCACGAAAGAACCAATGTACCATGAACGTCCTTTGCATTTATCATAAGCCACCAAATCAAACGAGACCTGGTATCCCGGACCCACATCCTCCTCTCCTCTCCACAAGAAGGGACGTGTCCGAATGTAAAAGCTTCATCTCAGAATGCCAGACCACCGCCGCCACCGGACTCTTGAGAAGGTTCAGTATTCCCTTTCGGCAAGATCCTCGTCATATCTAGTTCATCATGTCTATCCCCTTGCAGGAAGCCTCGAACCGGTAAAACTCCATGTCCCCTGAATTTAATATGCTAAGATGCTAGTGCCCGGACCGATGATGGTCGTGTATAAAGCCCAGCCGAAGAACGAAGAACGCCGAGAGATCGTGAAATGGCCGTGTATTTGGAGAAGGGGTATCGAAACGCGAAAAGAAAAACAAGAAGAAAAAAAAGAAGTAAAGATTCGTTCCTGGGTGAATCCGATGCTGGAGTCGATGTCCTCCCGCTCTGCAACGGGGAGAAGCAGGGCAACGATGGCGAGAGGAGCGGATGAGCATGAACCCCAATGTTCGGTCCTTAGGCACTCGGCGAGAAGGGCAGATTTGGTGAGAAGAGAGGGTGGTGGCAAGAGTGCTGCTGTAGGACAAGCCTTTGCGCATGTGCAGGCACGCCCTGAGGCCCTCTCCAAATAGCGATGCTCATGCCTTCTTGCGTCCCATCCGAATAAAGCGTGTCCGCAACCACATCACAAGCTTTGTCCAGGCACTATGCGTCTTCTTCTTCGTACTCTCCTTCTTAGGTCGTCCACTGGCCTCATCATATCTCTCCGCCATGTACGGGGCGTTCTGCGCCGGGGCACTGTTGTAATCTCTTGCGAAGACCCCACTGGCCTTCTCATTGTTCCTCGTAATATCGGACTTGGATCGTTTGGCACGCGCGCCGCCGTCGCTCGCGGAAGATCTACGGTGTCGTCTCTCCACCTCTCGTGCCTCCTTCTGGTTTCTCTTCTCCATAGCTCGGACCTCTTCGCGGGCGGCCTTTTCTTCCTTGGCTTGCTCTTTCTCCTCGAATTTCCGCCGTGCCTCTTGGATGGTCTCTTGACGTGGGCGGGTGTCTACCTCGGAGCGGCTGCGAATGCGGAAGCCCTTGTCAATTGAGGTGCGCAGGGAGGACGGCGACATGGTCTCGACCGGGGACGCGTAGTCTGGGTTCAGCGAAACAGAGTTGTTGAGCGAGGTAGTAGATGCGGCAAAAGCCAACCGCGAAGATGAAGGTTTGGTTTGGATGCGAAGTGGAGGATGCTGGGTGACGATGGGAGCGGCGGATCCGGTCAAAGATGCAGACTTGTTTGAGGAATTGTTGCGAATGTTAGTGGGACGACGTGAATCTTCATCTTCAGTCAAGGCAGGGCTGTCTGAATGGGAATGGGAATGGTCACTTTCCCGTAGCGAATTCTGACACGATGCTGCTATCGGAGGGGTGTACGGCCGTGGGGTTTGCTGGAAAGGGTGAACGAATGAGCCGGCTCGATGAGCACTTCCTGTCGTGGCCGTCGAGAATTGAGAGGTCCCGCTGGTGGAGCGGTTGTGGTAGCCTCGTCTTCCATTTGTGAAGATGACATCGTGAGAACTGCCTATGCCACTTCGAGCCCCGGTCCCATAATTGTACTCATACAGTCCAACGCCGCCGCTAAATCCATCTTGCTCTGCCGCGAGTCTGTCCAGATCCAGAGAGCTCTTTTCGCTCTGAGTGAATTTCTTGAGGATGGGCTTGACCTTCGTTCGTGGTTTCGGCGCGTGGGAATGGTAACTCGCCATCTCGATATATATACTCCAAGCCCCTTTCCGAGCCCCGACAACAATTCAACCACGAGCCTATCGCACTCGCACACGAACACGAGCGGACGACACGACGGCACGAGGGGGAGGGGTGGGCAGCGCAATGCAATACCCTTCGCAGGTCTCCGTCTGGCTCATGTGCTTCGCATCACTGCTGTCGGTTTCAGCTGGCGGGAAAGCCGGAGGATATGTTTACACTGGTCGCTGAGGAATGGGAGAGGGAAGAAGGGTTGTGACGGACGACGATGGCGATGACGAAGAGGTGGACGAAGACGATGGCGATGGCGATGGCGACGACGACGAGATGGGCAGACGGGGCCAGATGACTGCGGCGTCTGCAATCAGCTGGAGGATGAGGGAGGGATGGGGCGAGGAAGGCTGCGGGTAGGTATTTCGAGGAGGAGTCTGTAATGGGAGACGGGGTGGGAGGAAGGGGGGTCGCGGTGGAACGTAGAAGACGCAACAGCTGATTCGACACAGACACGCCTATAGGAGAATCAGCCTCAGCAAGCCGGTGGCGCAGACAACGAGAGAGCTGGACAATGGACATGTACGAAGTACGTCCGTACTGTACTGTCGGAGCACTAGTAAGATGCGTGCGTACTCCGAGGAGTCAGTTCCCTTCGCTCTCGAGTCTCGTGAGTCGTGGGCGGGAGACTAGAGTCGTGGGCGAGAGACTAGAGTCCCGGCTCCCGGATACACCGGGGTCCGTTCGTTTGCCTTCTTTCATCATCTCATCATCTCATCATCATCTCATCATCATCTCATCATCATCTCATCATCATCTCATCATCATCTCATCATCGTTCATCGCAATGTTTCAAAGCAAGAGTGGAAGTGAGCGAATGGCAGTGGGAGGCGGCAAGACAGTTGGACTGCTCGAGGAGCCGGTGTTTGAGAAGACGCATGACGAGAAACACATGTACAGTACGGAGTAATGGGCGACTTTCATGCAGCGGTGATGTTGCAGATATACGGCTTCGGGAATTCTGGTCAGGCTTCTTCTCAATTGCTTGGGCCTGGTTCGATAAGATCTCCAGGGCCCATAATTCCGCGTAAAATGACGCGATGGCACAATACCGTATTTGACCAATGGCGGACCGTCAATATTAAAGTTATCCTAACCAGGTGATTGGTGCTGACCCTCAGATCCTTCCGAAAATCAGGTGATATGACCTCGATTTTACTTGGATTACTTCGTAAGTAATACCTCGTAAGGCTGGTGCAAATCTGATATCTGTCGACTTGATCGTAGACCCGGGCACAGTTTCAATCGAACTTTCCTTTCCTCCTATATTTCGTCCCGGTTCCGAAGTCGAACCACGAGACACAAAATGTGAGCCAAAATGTGAGCCAAAATGTGAGCCAAAATGTGAGCCAAAATGTGAGCCCCTGGCCGGTTCTTACAGAAATCGAACCCCATTTAAATGACGACTCCAGTTTTGCACACCAATGCTCCCCTTGAAGACATTCATGGGACTTACCTACCTATGCGTCGTAGGTCGAAGCCAAGACGGAAGTCTCCAGCGATCCAGCCATCCAGCCATCCAGCAAGAAGTTTGGTCAGGCACATAGCCAGCTCTGGAGAGAAGACGGCTGCGGCATCAACACTCGACGTTCGAATGCCCGCCTGCTGATCCAAAATATGCACAATCACATGTTTGGGAAGAGCATACGCAGCGGAGACGGTGCCAGCTGCGCCCATAACATGGTTCGATGGCCAACATCGCTTTCCCAGAGGTGGGCTTGTGATCTCTGGAATATGGGGTCAATACAACTAATACAACGTCTCCAAGATAGTCGCATTCGAACGCCAACTTATCTTTTCAAGCCTCTGGCTCTACGCCCAAACGCACTGACAATGAACGCGGAGCTTCTCGTTTAGCGACCCTTCTCGCCTCATTCGTAATGATGTGTTTGTTGGGAGCGATCATCGCTCCCACGACGAATAGCCTGAGAGCTGTGTGGTTGCCGGCATCTCAAGAAAGCAGAGTTGGTGCATTCTCTGAGTGCGAGAGGAGTAGTGGACGAGCAGAGAAGATCCGTCGAACGGTCAACTGGTGGATACGGGTTGGGCAAGTCGCTTGCAACTTGACGATGCGAACGCTGGGTCTTTACTCCGTACATCGCGTGCTTTGGCTGAAACCTCGGACCCTGTTCTTATGGAAAGGATGGGAGGCCGATCCGTGAACATCATCTTGGGAAAAGGAGGAGGACCTGCTTCCTTCAGCCTGTCCAAGACTGACGAGAGCCGTTTACCCGGGACCATCCGTTCATTCATGGTTCTGGTATCCTCAATTTCTGCCATAACAATGGGTGATGCAGGAAAGTGACAGAGAATTAAAAAAATCCAGATGTTGCAGATGATGAATAAGGACTTCCCGCTCGCTTCATCTGCACCAGGCAAAGTTGCCATGTGTGTCTGATTCGGGGGATCATTGCATCTGTTCCCATACGTGGGGTGGTTGCAGCCGAATTGTCCCCCCAATATCGCCTCATGAGCCACGTTGTTTCCATGCCACCAGCAACCAAAACGGCAGTTCACACTCGATACGATTTGAGGTGCATATAAAATTGACCATTCGCCGGTCCTCTCGAAAAGGCGACAACAAACAAAGCCAGCAGTGCTGAATCCACGGAGCACGGAAACCGGAAACGCGAAAGGTACAGTGGTTTCATTTACCTCACTTGACAGACCTTGGTGCTCCATCCCACGCTAGTGCTCGAATGTACTGTACGCTAGTGCAATTGACGAATGACGAGAGCGAGGGTGCCTCCATGGAGACAAGTTTAGCTCGAGGATCGCGAACGAGTGCCTACTACTCCGTACAGTACGAACTCCAACTCCAACCCGGATAGCCGCTACGAACCCAATGGCCGTGCTCAAACTAGCGAAGACCCAGGTTTGAATGGGATGGCGATGATGGCATTGGCCGATCGCTAGAATCGATCACTTGCATACAGCCGTGCGTTTGTTTTCTTCTCGAGGCTCCCACCAACATTTGACATGAGGCTATTTGCTACCGTCATATCGTAGTGCCTCGTCCGAGTGGCACGACGTGGCGGCAACAGGTGAATTCAGGGGTCCGATGCCTCCTCCGGCAGGTATGGGACTGTATTAGGGCCCATATTGTATGTACTATGTTATTGGTCCTGTACTCGTCGTGCATGATCTTGGGGATGGTCATCCTCGGTAGTCTCCAACCCACACGCAAGAATCCACGGGAATGTTCACACTGCCACTCTGCAATCAGCTTATCGAATGCTTTACGTTGTTCGTTGTACGTTGTACGTTGTACGTTGTAACCGTTACCCTTACCGTACCAGGGCTCGTCTATTTCGTGAGCCGCCTGAAGGCTGAATCACCGAGTCGATGCTCAGATATTAGACAAGGACCAGGACCAGGAAATTCCTGGAGACGCAGTCCTTCCGCGAGCAAATGCCCCAAAGAGGGGCTCGGAGGATCTCGAAGACGCAAGACGTTACTGCCGGGGGGCTTGCGGCGGCTGCGCGGCTGGACGTTGTTGGATCAAGGCAATATTCGGATTTTCAACACAAATTCTTCCTGTGCCTGCAGAATCTCTCCTCACGACAGCCCAGATGGGCATCTGGTCTCGAGAAGTCACCAGTGGCTCGTAGACAGCCCTTTGGACATGGATTACAGACCCCCCAGACAACGCAATTAGGGGAAGAGACCTCGTGCATCCGTACCAAGATCCACGAGGGACGGCGAGGATATGAGATCCTCATCAACCCAGTGAGCAGACGGTTCATCCCGCTCAGAACCATCAAGTCGTGAGGTTTGGCAGAGGACACGGGAAAAGATGGCAAGGTTAACGGCCGTTGAACGAGGCAGCCGCCCTGGTTATCGCCCGCGGCGTTTGTTCGTGAGGAAGATACCTGAACAGTGAACAGTCGGAGAGGAGTTACTTCGTAACTCGGAAGGTTAGCATCTCTCTGATGGCCACCCAGCCCGCACATCGAGGTCTCATAAGCCTGGATTCTGCTTTCCGACAGCGGGATATCTATCAGGGAGGTTGGCGGCAGTGGCGTGCAAAGTGCTTCGAGCTTTGTCGATATAACCATGAGATCCCACGAGGACAACGGCCTCCATTCCTGGTGCTATGACTTGCAATTTGCAGAGAGGGATTGAGCTCGTTGCTTGCTGAGGCCACCTTCCCCCGCGAGGTCCTTCTCCTGGAATTCGGCCCCTACTCGGAGTACCACCTTGCCTTCCTAGTCTCCGAACGGATACACCTACATCAGGACCATACTTGTCCTGTATATCAGGGTCTCTGGATGCCGCTGCGGTCGTCAAGCAGATATCGTGTCACTTCGCGGCAAGAACCATGTGTAATTGGAGAGACTGTGTGAACCGTATAGAGATCCTCACGCTTGCGCCCGGGACGGCCGCTGTAGGTACCACGATGGCCTGTATGACACGATGCGTGATGTGCTGCTGGTGCTTGTGTCTCTGATGTTCCTCTAGCGAACGACTCCACGACGAGATGTGCCGATACCGTTGCACGGTACCTGATATGGTACATGGCAGCGTCGCAGCGGAACGCAAAGAAGAAGCTGGAGAAGCATCTCGGGTCCTCAGGATCCATGAAGCGAAAAGAAATAGCTCAATTCGGGCTTCGGCTGCCATGGCCTATGAGGTTATTTGAGTATGTCGCACGACCGGCAATGCACCTTCATCCTCGCCCTCAGGGCCTCACTCACCCCTGGCCTCGGTCGATGGTGGTTGCGGCTGGTAGACGAAATTTTCTTATTGCCGATTTTGGTAGTGGGTGAGATGAGGTTGTCTGGTCGAGCCAGTTGAGGGCGTGACGCAGTGCCTGAGTAGTGTCTGTGATGGAGGGGGAGGAGGAGGAGGAGCGGTAATGTAAAATGGCCGAGGGGGTAGTTGAGGTTACCATACCTTACTTCGGTACGGAGTACCAAGTACAAATGAACAACCTGAAACCTGAGGCTCCCGTAAAAAGAGAAAGGCATCGTGAGTCGTGTCTGCGACCAGTTCCCTGCGACAGACTTCCCTGACAAGTAACCTCTGCGACAGTGCCACCTCGCTAAGAAAGCTTGAGTCTCGAGTCCGCTAGGTACGTATGCGTCGCCGTACTTTGCTCCGTACAGTACTCCGCGTCCTTTCGCTTTCTCTCTGCTCACAATCTAATCAGCATCAGCATCAGAATCAGCATCGTCTTCGACATTCGCCATTCGCCATTGGCATTCATCGAACAGGAAGCATTTCCCATCATCCTCTTCTTTCTTCACAGGCTCGCAACGCGCTTCGTTCCACCAATTGCCATCGCGCATCGGACTGCCAACCTCGGCGCTGTACTTCGTACTCCCTATCCACACGACGCCATGCTGGTTTTCATTACACGACAACACGAGTTATGAGCCTCCTCCGCTATCCGGTACTTACTCGGGTCTCCGCTGACTCTCGAGTAACTCCACAAGCGCGGTTCCCATCTGCCTTCCAGCTTCCAGGTCTCTCCTTCTCCACGGCTTGCGGTAGCCGGCCTGCTCCGCACTGCTCCGTGCCGACCTACACGCCAGCCTCTCGATGACGAAGATCGAATAATATCGAATATCATCGGAGCACGAGCACGAGGGGGGAGCGTAGTGCGGACGTGCCTTGAAATCAAGTACGGAGGGGCAGGCGAGATGTCGCCAATCTGCAACCTGCACCTGCAACCTGCATTCCACATTCTGCACTCTGCACTCTGCAATCCACCAATCTGCTCCTCTGCGAAACTAGTCGAAGTAGCCGCCGCCGCCGCCGTAGTCTCTCCTTGAGATCTGCTAATCATCCCGTTCCCTTCCTGTTCTCGGTAGTAGTCTCAGTTCCAGCTCCTATTCTTGTCCGACACGAAATGTCACCACTTACCCAGCGGCTTGCCTCACTCGCCAAGGTCACCCTGTCCCCTCATTCACCAACCCCGTACTTCCCTTCCATCCAGTCCCCAGGTGCTTGGCCGGTCTTTCTATTTGGCAACTGCACGGCATCGATTCATACGCTAAAACAGGGTTGCATTGCTTCGAGGAGCCCTGCAGAGAACGTCTGAGATGTGCCCTTCAAGCAGTCGTGTCGGACAGAAACGACTAGGGCCACATGGCTCCATCCCATTCATTGCACCGAACCGACTCGTGCTCTTCTAGCTCAATGGAGCACCTCTTTTAATATGATAGATCTCCCACGGGTCCCATCTGGCAATCTTGGGGTATGCTGAACTCTCCGTGGTGATCCCTCGATCTCGCTCTCTCGGTACAGACGTCAACGACAAAACGCCCGCATTCTATTCTCGTCTGAAGCTGCTTGCCAAGTGGCCAACCACTCTGCTTCCCGGTCGACTCGACTCGATGATGCTCCAAGATCGAGGACCCACGATGTGACGATGTCCATGGCTGCTATTGAAGGCGCAAAATTCCGGACGAGTTGTCGAGACTCGACCCTCGTGGCGTCCCTAAAGGAGCCCAATCGGTCGTCGTGCAGCAAACTTAATGACTTAATCGACGATTAGCCCATGGACGGACAGCCCATGTCTCCAACAACCCTGTTGATGCTTCTCCGCTTGCCTGTCCTGTGTGGTGTTTCTTCCCTGCCGCCGCCCTCGTCCATCTGCGCGTCCTTCCAACAGCGTCTGCGAGTCGGCCCCTCCACCCAGTCCCATACAGTACCTACGAAGTAGTCAAGCCGATGTGAGAATCACCGCTCTTGGCAGCCATAGGTCTTGTTCGCTTTACCATGCGCTCAGCGGTGCAGCGATGCTCGACAGTCCTGCCACTCCCATCTCAGGCCCAATTCAGCCTGTCTTCTCTGCTGCTTCCAGTCCCCCCCCAAATCTGCAAAGGATGGCCTCAAACTGGGCCAGGAGCACCACAACCTGAATGCCTCCATATTGATCTGAGCTGCCAGCTCCGACGGGGAAGACGTCTTCTGCTGCCGGTGACGGGACGAGTGCATTCGCCTGGTCTTTCATATCCTCTTCTGGCTCTCTCTGACGTCCCATTTCTGCAGCTCTGCTCTTGAAATCGCCCCTCCCATTGTCCGCCCACGGTCCACCCACTGTCCACCCACTGCCCAGCGGGCATGACATGCTAGTCTTTGCTCGCTCTCTCGTGCCGCCGCCTGCCAAATGCCAGATGCTTGACACTGCGACTCGACCGGGAAAAGTGGCGCCTCGTTAGCCGTACTTTTAACATTGACTTACTCTTCCTCTCGCCGCCCTCTCCACCCCCCGTCGAGGGCCAGAGTTGTCTCTGAGGAGATCCACTCCTCCTGATCCCTACCCTTCTGTGCTTTGCAAACGTCCGACTACTTTATGGACCAAAAGAAAATATGACTGATCGGGTTCGCCTCCGTTCTCTAGATAATCGTCGCTGCTCGATGGCTAGTCCTTGACGTTCTGCCTCTGCGTCGTGGCTGATCTATATAGTCCATCGAGGACCCTGATGTCAAGCGGTTTCTGACCACTGCCGTCACAATCACCAAAGCACAGCATGACAACTCGCGGCTTTCCGTACTAGGATTTTCTTGCTGGGTTTTCTGGTCTTGTATATTTCCTCAATTGACGCGAGCGTGTGGGGTTGACGGTCGTTTGGTGATCTTGATCTCAGTCGTTCGTTGTTTTGATATCGCCGCCCACTGTCCCGCATTCACAGCCAAACTTCATCCGTATCCTTCCAGAAGCCGTCTTCGATTCCCAACTTGCCACCACTCGCCCTCTGCATATCGTTGCATCCGAGAACTGTTCGATATTCACGGCTGGCTCCAGTGAATACGCGTGGTCTTTAAAACGCGACCTCATTCGGATACTTCTTCTACTACAACTCGAAAAAATCATCATCTCAGAGTGGCACATCTCCCCCCCCCCCCCCATCCCACCCAACAAAACGAAAAGACCGACAACCTTGTGAGAGCAACCGTCAAGGGCTCACAGGACGCCTTCCGCAGATTCCAACCAAAATAACTGTCCACACGTACCGTTGGACTCGTGGGTGTGATTGCTACGCTGCAGAGAGGCAGGACACGAGAGCCCCTTCACCACGGGCCACACTCAAGACCAAAATCACTTGCTACTAGCTTGACCTTTTGATTCGTCAGCTTACTCGATTCTCAGCCGATTCCTTGCCCGGCCCACCATGTCGATCATCCAGCAACTCACTCCTTGGCAATGGACTTTCTGGATACTCTGGTAAGATAATCCCCTGGCGTATAGCACTTGTCTCTTCCTCCAGATGATGGCGGCTGAAGTGGCACCATAATACGCAAAGCTTTCATGATCTCTTGACGAATCCTGGCTAACGTCCCATGGTCAGGATTCATCGCTACTTGCGCTTCATTGTCAATACCTGCAGCCATTGGCTCTACAAATCAGTGCCGATCCCGACAAAGCCTTCCTACACCGCAAAAGATGTCACTGTCATCATCCCCACCATCCATAATAATTTCGAGGAATTGAGGGTGTCTCTGCAAAGTATTTTGACCTGCCGGCCACACGAACTCCTCCTTGTCACCACCTCCGACAAGCATGAGAGACTCCTGGCCTTTGTCAAGACTCTCGAGGCATCGAATATTCGAGTATTCCACGTTCCGATTGCGAACAAGCGTATCCAGGTCTGCGAGGCGATCCCATACGTCAAGACCTCCATCATGATTATGGCAGACGACGATGTCACGTGGCCTCGCACAATTCTTCCTTGGCTCCTTGCACCTTTCGAGAATCCTAAGATGGGAGGTGTTGGCCCTTGTCAGAGAGTGGAGCGTCTTGAGAAGGCATCATTGATGGAATATATCTTCAATTGGCTTGGCGCCGCTTACATTGAGAGGCGCAACTTCGAAATCTCGGCTACGCATGGAATTGATGGTGGAACCTCCTGTATGTCTGGACGAACCTGTGCTTTCCGTTCTGAAATCTTGCAAAGTCCACTCTTCCTTGACGGATTCAAGACAGAGCGATGGGGGAAATTCCAGCTCAACGCAGATGATGACAACTTTGTCACCCGTTGGCTGGTGTCAAATCACTGGCAGACCTGGATTCAGTACAACCAGGAATGTGAGATTGAGACGACACTTGAAAATAACATTAAATTTCTGTATCAATGTTCTCGCTGGGCTCGCAGCAATTGGAGAAGCAACTATACCAGCCTTGTTACTGAAAAACACGTTTGGAGGTCAGTAGCACCCAGCCGTCACAATTTTGGTCATCGACTGACACACCTGCTGTAGACAGCAAAAATGGTCCACTTATGCCTTGCATATAGCAACGTTCACCTCACTATCATTTGCCTTTGATCCTCTGATTATCTTCATAGTTTTCAAGGCAACTGCCTCCTGGACACCGGAGCATCAATATTACGCCGTACTTGCTCAGCTTCTTTGGATGTCTATTAGCAAGGTTGTCAAACTGATCGGACTTTTCGTGAGACGACCTTCTGATCTGATCTATCTTCCTGCCTCGGTCATTTTTGGTTACTTTCATGGCTTCATCAAGCTTTACGCATTATTCACCCTTCGACATGTAAGCCTCGGGTCACTTCAGGGGCACTCCATGCGCTAACCTTTTTCTTAGACCTCTTGGGGTAGCCGTGCTGATGGTGACACCAACGACAACCACCGTATGAGCCCACGAGCTCGTCGAAGCGAAAGCGTTACCTTGCCACCAGGTAACCATCCGGTTCTAATACAATACAAGGATAGCAAATCCTTCGTGAACGAGAAACATGTCGACATGAACCATGCTAGCGACGACAATGGTGACCATCCCAGCATGTCAGAAAGTGAACTTGACGCCAAGTCTGATAGTTCTTACGATGCTAATGATTCCAATTATTCCTGTTCGACCTCAAATTCGGGGTTGAAACGATAGAGACCCCTGGACGCTAGTGCAGCACAACTCCTGGGATCTTCTCTTGATTGTTTTCATATTTCACTTCCCTGGCGTGATGATATTATGGGTTAAGAGCGAAGGTCCTTTTGCTGTGCATATTTACTTGGGGCAAGATTACATGTGGCTACCGCGCGACAGAGCCCTTCTTTCCGCCAACATTTTTTAAAAAATTGCAATGACCTAACATTTAACGCATTTTCAGGAGTTTATCTCAGCACGTGTGTCATCTAGTGGTAGAACTTGGCATGTGTCACTATTAGCAAAATGTTTTTTTCTGGTCTTGGGGCGCTGGTCTTGAAAAATTCGCAACTCTTTTGGAACCGCATGTTCATGGGGGATGATGCCTCATGAAGGATGGACTTGCCAAAAAGCACAATGTTCGAACTCTCATAGAAAAATTGGCGATTGAGGCCACAGATCAGATTTACTCTACTGGTGTTCTTGACTTCATAGATGAGGAGAAAGAACTGCTCAGAGCAACATAATAGAGGAGAAGCATGAGTTTCACGGACCGCCATAGCTCTTCGTCGTTCATTTTCAACAGCCCCAGATCTGAACACTACGAAGCGAAGATTGCAAACGTTTTCCTCCATGACACGTTTATCACCACAAGCAACCGCCCCTGTTCTCCCACCGTGCTCTTCTCCCCTGCCCACTCCACATTGCGCTACTGCATGATGCATGCTTTGCATCAGGCATCCTTGTGTCTGCAGTTGCTACAGGGAAGTTGTGGACTGTTACTCAACAGCTCCGTAAGCGAGCTCGAGCGAGGTGTGTTGGAGGTGCTGCTGCTGGCTCCTGGTCCCTACTCCTGTCTTGTGCTAAGTGCTGACCAACCTTGAGACTCTTCTTGGGGTCACACACTGCACCTGGCAAACCAACCAACGGCTTCAAGTGCTACAACCTACATGACCTCTTCGTTTCACTCGAACTCGTATTCTTCCGTGTAGCTGCACCATATCAACATGTGAATGTGATGGCTCTGGTTTCTAGCACACAGAGTTTCATTGTCTGTTACTCTGCCACCATCAGGCTGAATAACACCAGGAGGAGCATTCCAATGCTGCCATGCCCAACCGTTGCGACCTATCTCTACTTTTCTCGACGTATCCCCTTCGTCCCGAGCCAAAGCCTAATATTCTGCATGGGTTCAAGTGGATTGATCTCAGCTGCTATGTGCAATACCCAAGCGGCGGGTGGAAAATACAGGAAGCAGCCACTCCTCCTTGCCCTACAGAGAGGGTTACTGTCAAGACTCGGAAGCTTATTTCTAGCATCACACCATTTGCTCACATCCAAGGTAGAGTAAACAAATCAGAGCCTCTCAATCTAGACCCTGCGACCGACGAAGGGCGCCCATTGCTATTTGCTTTAAGGATTCAACGCCTAGGTTTCCTGATTCCCAGGCAGGAGCGTACTTGAGCTGGAACCAGATGCCTCACGCATCGTAAGCTTACTACATATTTCCTTTCATAATAATAATCTTCGCGCAAGCCCAGGCTGAGATCATCATCGTCAGTGCCACAACCACCAAGTTTTCCAGTTTTGCAGACGCTGCCTTTCCCGCCCTTCCAGTTCCATGCCAGGGTCATGCAAGGACCAGGAGCGTCTGCATGTACGGCTAGTCTGTAGGATGTACGAGTCCCAGATCGGAGGGACCTGCATATGGGCGAGAGCATGGTGGTCGTTGCTCCTGGAGTTCATGTAGGCTTTACGTGGAAGTTCTTGCGGATGACGATACCAATGACGCTGCGTACGATGTCCCTCCGTATGTCCCGCGATATGTCTGGCCGCCAATACATGAACCAATCCTCTGGGACCTCGTCAACAGCCTAATACAACGGCTGACCTCTTCATCCTCACCTCGTTTCCACTTCTAGTGGCTACGTCGACACTCCATAGTCGGGGAGTGGCCTGCTTCAAGCGAGCGTGGCTACGGCCACTTTCTCGCGTGGGACCCTGCGGGAGAGCACTCGTAACCTGGTTGCTCGTTACCTCGTTACCTCGTTACTCGTTACTCGTTGCTCGTTAAACTCGTTAAACTCGTTAACCTTCAAGGGGCTACCTCGAGAGTTGACCTTGTCAACACCGCTAGCACCCGTATGGAGTACGCACGCGGAGAAGAGCCTGCCAATGTCTGTTCGCTCTCCCGCAACCGTGCACTGCATGTACCATTATCGCACGAGTCACAACGTCGAAAGTCCCAAAATGTTGTCTGTATTTCGATCTTTTGCGCGCTTGGCGACTGCAAAACATTGTGGAGAGTTGTCAGCCGCCACATCTCTGCCCCGCCCGCATGCGAAATGTCCAATTCTTATCGGGTTCCTGCGTACTGTAATCTCAGAATGACCCAGGACTTCTGATAACAGCTGGCTCTCTCGGGCCCACGTCAAACATCACGGAGCACATCTCCATCTCCAGAAGCTATGGGATTATGATTTTCCAGCACATTCCAACCATCATGTTAGTCATAGTGGGAGCATGCGGTAAAATGGACGAAAGCCATTAGGAACAAATGAGGCGAAGTAATCTTAGCCGACGTCCCCCCCTGAGTATCCGTATACCTCTGAGTATACCCGAGTACACCTGAGTACACCTCTGAGTGAGTACCCCCCTGAGTATCCGTACACCTCGGAGTAACACCTATGAGAGTCTGAGTACCCCCCTGAGTATCCGTACACCTGAGTACAACTGAGTACGTCTCTGAGTAACACCTCTGGGCACCCCCCTGAGTATCCGTACACTCTGAGTACACCGCTGGGTACACCTAGGCAGAGTGACGGTCTCATAAGGCATTGAGAGAATATCTGTGCATAATTTTGGACGTCTCCTATCAGATCCGGAGTAGTTGGGTTCGATAATCTAAACGCTTGTAGGAGACTTGACTCGGTTCCAATTCGGCTCCCGAGAGAATTAATGAGGCGTACAGTACCCAGAGCGTACTCTGACCACACGAGAATGTATCCTAAGCATACGATCAATCAAGCTCAGAAATAAATGTGATTTCGTATCTGCACCCAATACCATGGGACATGCTATTTGGTAGACGAATAAAATATCGGACAGAGTCCTGGATGAGCGTGCCGCGGACCGTTTGTCGTAATCGTCCCAGCACTGAGGCTTCCTGAACGACCCAAACTTCCATTGGACGATGGCGAGAGGAAGCATGGTGTTGTGACAGAAAAAGGCGAGCGGGAAGGTTAACCTAACTTGGGGCTTCTATGCATCACCTGCATTTCGACCCCATGAACCATTGGGTCATAAAGCACAAAGAACGATCTGGTGTCACGATGGACAAGCGTATCCAAAGTGGTTTGCACATAGGGGAAATTAATTACACCTTCACCTCTACGCAACTGCCGTCAGTTCGGCTCTCTAATCCTGCGGTCGAACGCAAATCCATCCTCCGGTTGCCTCCGAGACGGCATTCTTTTTTAGGTCCCCACGGCGAGGTTCATGTCGAGGTTCATGTCGAGGTTGGGGAGGCCTTGAGCGAGTTCGGGAGACCCATATTGCAGAGTGCATCTGCATATACAGTACGTATATGTACTAGATCTCGATGGACTCAAAGGGGAGGTCAACAAGAGGCCGCGTTACACAATGTGGGGCTTCGAGACCCTGCCTGTTTGTACCTCCGTAGACCTTCCCTCCTTTTGCACTGGCGAGTCGAAGATTTGTGTCCTGTGGTATTCAGAGACTCGCTTTGCTATCGTGGGACTACCACTCGATGCTTGAAATCCCGCTACTCGATTCTCGCGGGGTGTCCTCGAGGGAAAGTGGTTCGATAACTCTTGGTAGGTGTTTCCAGGCGCTGATGAGCTTGGCCTATCGATGAAGGCATGCCGTATGGATTGTGTTCACGCTTACCACTAGGACCAAAGAGGCAACTGATTGAGGATCCAGGTTCGAAAGTCGTAAAACTTAAGTTGGTCTCTGTATCGATGTACCGCTATATTGCCCCCCTGACTTATCCTTACATGTGGCCTTACTTCTTATTTTCCTACAAGCGAAGTGTCAACCACAATTAGCATATCAGTATAACCTTACTATTCCCATGCTTATTCTCACCTCTGAGCCTGCTCTTCAAACCTCTGATTCCTCTGTGCTTATAAATATGCCCTATAATCTCAGCCAGCTTTGCTTATACCGTCCCTTAGTACAGAACCTCAAAGGGATTGCTTTGCCGCCGTTTCACGACTTTAAGCCCCCCAAAAGAAAAAAGGACCTTCATGTACCGCGTGTCTCCTTCTCGAATCTAACTTAATCCTTTTCAGCTACTCTTGCCGATGCATATGCTGTGTGATGTCTAGTATGGGGAAGAATTGTTTAAAACGAAATATTCAAATTCAACCTCAATCACGTGACATAAAAATGAATTAATTAATAAACAATGACCAATTAAATAATAATTATACTATAACTATAGCACCTTATATCCCTTATAATTTTCCTAGCTTATAGGACAGATTAAAAGTTATAAAGTGCTTATTACTGGAGATGCTAGGGAAGAAGAGCTTCGCATGTGGACGAGATCAACCGAGTCGTAGACGACACAGTCGATAAAATCGCTGTTGGATAGACATACATTGGTGAGGCTGGGTTGGGTCCTTGGACAGTTCAACTCCTTTAACTAAAGTTAAGAGGAGCAAAGGCCAAGGCAAATCCGCTACGAATACGACCTCGATTAATCTACAGCCCCTCCCAGGTATCTTATTACCTCTTCCATCCCCTTAGTCACTGTAGGTCGGCCAGTATACACCCAGGTAACCACATCCTTCCAAATTTCGGGGTGCGGGACAGCGAGATCAATCATATCTCCTTTGCGAACATGAGAGGAAAGAAGCAGAGTGGCGAGGACAGGGAGAAAGTGGAGCGCGTACTCCACATCTGTTGATTTAAATGTTAGGTTCGTGGTTCTGTAGAGGGTATACTACGGATACTCACGAATAGGAGTGGGCCCTTGCCCAAGCTGTGGCCTCATTCCATCATGGCTTTGTCTTCTAGTCCGATCAGGAACAACAGAGAGAGGGTGTGCCGATGCCCTGCGATGTCGCAAGCTGTTCCGCAAATTAGCATGTACTTTTGCTCAAGAATTTGCACCAGGGCTGTCCAAAAGATATATCCGGGTGAGGAGTGCATATGCTCCTAGGGCAGCACAAGCACGGGAATCTCCTCTACGAGTTTGTCAGGGGAGCAGAAAAAATACCTACGAACGTCGCGGCATCCCATGATCTGTCCTGGGCTTCTCGGGCCCGGAAATTCTGGCTCGAAGGTTATCGAGATCAAATGGTTGTTGAAGTATGAACGATTTCCGCTCGGTGTCCTTTGGAACCACACGAGCACGAATCACCGTCTCGCTCGAGGCAATCGTAGGGTCAGCAGCGGTACCAACAGGCACAGATGATCGACGGAGGGAGATGGCGTTCACGAACGCATCTGCCGATGCAGTGTTAAACAGATACACATTTCCCCAGTCCCGAAGGTGGTTATGTATGAATAGGAAAGGCACATCAAGTATAGATGCTGACTGTCGGCGTGGTGTATGGGTTGAATGCCTCAAGATGTTGACAAGATGATTGCCTCGAATTGCGGCAGAATTTCTAGCTTTGATCGCTTTAGCATCCTTTACTTCGAGGGAGGTGGACCGTGGCCTGGGGTTGGATGGAGCAATTTCGGGAATAGACGTAAGCTGCTTTTCCCTTGGATTTGGAGTCAATGTGAATGTTTCTAGATGTGACACTAGAGTTCCTGGCGAAGCAGGGGGACTGCCTTGGGGACGTTGTGTCTCGAGGGAGTCTATGCTCCGAGTAGCTATGCTGGAGCCAGATATCTCTGCGACCTGACTCTCAAGATAGTATGCATGTGCTGCGGCTATGGTTGGACTTGGAAGAGCAAACTCTCGATTGACAGAGGTCGGAGATTTGCGGCGCGATTTTAGGACCGTTTCGATGGTAATGGGGCTCAAAAGAGGAGGCTTCTGCGGGATGACGGTTGTGGACATGTCTGGTGACATAAATCTTCCCAACGTCATACAACAACAAAGGATGCGAATTGAAGAGAGAGACAGCCAGCAATCCTGGCGGAGCGCCCACAGACCGATCGGTCGCTGCAGAGCTGCTGGCAGGTCGCTTATTGAAGTGGTGATGATAGGATGCAGCGCTCGACCTTGATATGGACAGAAGAAGGAAGCGCAGAAAGCGACGATAATATATCAACAAGAGGACATACAGGAGCGCTTGCTGGAGCGGTGTGTACATTCCCAGAAATAATGGGCTTACAGAACTTGAAGTTCTCTAATTTGACACAAAGGGAGCGATGCAATTCAAAAGGGGTCCGAAGATGACTACTAGAGAAGTACGCCATGCCGAAATAAACAAAGGGAGCTGAATTCTGAACAAGGAGGATCAAATGTGCTGCGGATCATGACTGAATTTGCTACGTTTCAACGAACAGCCTCGGATCAATTACTGCTCCACTTGAGTCACTTGCAAGAGCTCTTCGACATTTGACACGGCGGCTTGCAGAGATGAAGGAGGAGCAGAAGAATCATGAAGAGGAACAAAGGGGAAATAGATAAATTGACCGCGCCCATCGAGAGCAGCGACGCTGTACGGAAGACACGCAGCTTTTGAACGAGGTCGAAGCTCACTGTTTGAGTGATGACGACCGTTGTTGCAACGCACTTGCAATGCAATACAATGTCAACTAGAGGAATCCAGCATCCACAAGGATTCTAGTACAGACTGTGTGCCGGCAGCGATCCACGGGAGGGCAGCCGCTATATAATGAAACATCTTCACCGGAGAATCCTTTATTTGTGTTGTAGCTTCGTGGAAGATAAGGTCTAAGCTTTCGTTTGACGCTTTCTTCGTAAAGTAGGTTGATAAGGGGCGAAGCGAAGGCGGTGTGGCAAGATGGAGAGAATGAGGTATTTCTGCCATCCACCTCTGCAAATGCCTGCGGCCTCGTGACAGCGCAGCTTTAAGGAAAAACACTTCAGCATTACCATCGAAGTACAGACGTACACCTCAACAAGGTACTAACCTTGGACCACGAAATGTCGCGCGCAGCTGAAGCCGCTATGACGGCCAGTTACAAAAGTCTGAAAGAGGATTTCGTGTCGAATTTGGCTGGCGGCTCAATTGCTGAAATCAACTACGTGACCGCTGTAGCTCCTGTAAGCTTCCTGCTCACACACAATTGCGTGTCAATCTCAATCTCTAACTGACTTTGCGCAGATAGCACTGATTCTATGGGCAGCGCTCCAATCGCGTTTGAAGTTCTTCAAGCCGTATACACCTCTCGCCTTCGCGGTCGATTTCCTGCTCAATGTCGGAGCCATCCTTCTCGCAACAACACTGTACTCTCACAACCCGCTGCTCCTTAACGCACTCATACTGGCGCCAGTGGCTATTGTATATGCTCTACCGATAGTACCACCGGCTAAGAAAGCCAAACTGCCCCCTTCCAAATCGGCGAGCGATGGGGAACGACAGAATCCGCTCCCGAAGAAGCCGTTCTTGACCATCTATCGAGGGGCAATGATGGCGATCACAAGTATCGCTATCCTTGCCGTCGATTTTCAGATTTTCCCACGCAGATTTGCAAAGGTCGAAACGTGGGGCACATCACTGATGGATGTTGGTGTTGGCTCTTTCGTATTCTCCGCGGGAGTCGTTGCGGCCCGACCCCTTTTGAAGGAGAAGCTCGCAGGCAAGACCACACCTCTCACAACTCGTCTCTTCCGATCAGTGCGTCACTCAGCTCCACTCCTCGTTCTTGGTTTTATCAGACTCTACACTGTCAAAGGCTTGGACTATGCAGAACACGTCACGGAATATGGGGTTCACTGGAACTTCTTCTTCACTCTGGGACTGCTGCCCCCTTTCGTAGCATTCTTCCAATCAGCCTTCCAAGTCATACCTTCATATGCTGCGCTAGGAATAATTCTCTGCTCAGCATATCAAATTACTTTGGAGTTTACGAACCTGAAGGCCTTCGTGCTGACTGGACCTAGGGAGGATCTTCTCTCGAAGAATAGGGAAGGCATATTTAGTTTCATTGGATACCTGTCAATCTTTCTTGTAGGTCAGTCAACCGGCATGATTGTCATTCCTCGCAGCCTGTCCAAGGCCACCTCTGGGCCTGCTCAGCGTAAGAGACTTCTTTTGACTTTGGGAGCCTGGTCAACTGTCTGGATCTTGTTGTTCGTTGCAACCAGCAGCTATTCATACGGACTCAGTCTTAGCGTCTCACGCCGACTCGCGAACCTTCCCTACTTCTTTTGGACATGCGCATTCAACTCGTCCCAGATCACAGCATTCTGTCTCGTGGAGACACTCTTCTTTCCCCAAGTCTACAAAAGTGTCGATGCCAAATCAGAGAACGAAACCTATGAACTCTCAACGCCTAGAGTCTTTGGGGCCTTCAACCGGAATGGCCTTGCAATCTTCCTTGCGGCAAATATCCTGACTGGACTTATCAACTTGACTGTTCCGACATTACACATGAGTGGCGTGCAGGCCATGGCCATATTATTCACCTACGCGTCCGTTTTGACAGGCTTAGCGATTGGGTTAGACTTGTGCGACATATCGATCAAGTTGTAAAGGATCTAAATGCCCATCGAGCAATTCTCTAGGCCTCCTCAAAAACTAGCCATCATCCATGAATTCGGTCGATGTGCTCTCTTGCGGACTGAACGTCGCGGGCCTAAGATTTACAAGGCTAGTGAAACAGGTGTCCATACTGATCCATTATGAGCCGGAAGGAGTAGGGAGTTTGGGACTTCTACGGAGCTTTCCCATCCATGGCTCGCCCGTTCAGATGTTTCGCCGTGGTATTCAGCGTGAGCGATACCAAAAGCAAGTGAATAACCTCGTGCTACTCTTGCTCTACGGAGTGTGAGGTGAGCGTGAAAGGTCTGACTACGAGGAAAGGAAGTGCTCTTTAGCTTGAGAGGCGACCAGGAGGAGACACCATCGAGGCATACAATCCAGATCTTGGCGTGGTTGGGTTATTGGGAGGGTTCAAGGCCATCATGCTAGTATCCGTCGCTTGTCCCGATGAGCTTTGAATGCGAGTGCCTGCGACCTTCTGTTGCGGCTCGTCTTCTCCAAGCTAACCTTGCCCTCTCTGTCTGGTCTTTTGAGCTTGACGGTGTTCGGCTTGAGACGGGGGATAAGAGGTGGAGTTTTCTGTAGGTTATCGATACTAGTAGGAAATTCTCGGCCTCGTCACATGGAAAATGATTAGACGCACCCGCGACGGCGTGGGGTCCATTGTGAGATGTCGAGGTGCCTCGGCGCACCATGTGTTCGTCTGTTGTACGACTAGAGGTTTAACTTCTGATATATCCTGCTGGAGGAGGCTTTGGTGCATATTTATTTTTAGGCGATTCTTGACGTTAGAACAGGGGTTGTGATCTGATATATTATGTTGTGACAAACATATTGATGTGTGTTAGCCCGGGCAGGCTTCATCTCGTAAGATGGTACGGAGGTACCTGGATTTTGACGCACTTAACCCCTTCGGGGGATCGCGTTCTCGTGAGGAAGGTGATAAAGAACTGCTCGTAGCTCAAAACTACATTGATTGATGGATTGATTGATAGAACATTATCTACGGACGCACTAAACTATCAATCGAAGGAGGCTACCACTAACTAGGGCGTCTCATTGGAGGCTGATCAGTGATCACTCGCATCTGAACGGAGGAGGATGGGTTCTCATCTCCGGCGATCAATGCATGAAATGATTCAACATCGTCATGCCTGGGGAGAAATTTGGAGAGCCAAGTACGAGTGCTGTAAGTGGAGAAGTGACTCGTGAGGTGCCAGCAGGAACTGGGTTACTAGGGAGGATGGGTGGTCTTATACGTACGGAGTAGTATTCTTTGGTCCTTTGGAAGACATAATATGGGGCTCAATCTCTCCGAATTAAAGCAGACGGTGGATGACATGCTGGGTGGTAGCACACAGGCCAAGGATGGCGAAATCCAATTATCCAACATGCACATGGGGCACCAACAGCGGACTCGGACTCAAGTTCTCGAAGACGATATATGGCGTATGTAGGACCATTGTAGACACGGTTCTGCGGAGTGAGTTGGAACTTGAAAGTATAGAGTAAGTCTAAGACGCAGAATGGAGAATGGATGCCCTGGGGTGAACGATGTGGCGGTTGTGATGATGGCACATTGGCACGTCTTTTGAAGTTGCTTGGAGAAAGGAAATTTGCAGTCCGAACTTCGAAGTTCGAAGCGACTCAGGAGTCAGGGGCCAAGCGAGGCCAAACCCACGCCAACTCGGGTCTCCACTTTTACACAGGTGGGTTGCTTGGAAGTTGGTGCCTCAGGAGTCAGGAGCCAGTCCCGACTTCTGTGTGCACTTGTGCAGTTACTCTGCTCCCAGTTACAGTACAGTAGAAGTACTCGTGTTACTCGCCAGTTAATCCTACGTACTCGGCTCGTTAAGTCGTTACTCGCCCAACGTCAATCCCACTTGTGCTGACAACCTTCACTTGCTTCTCACTGGCCCAAACCCACCCCATCCATCGCCAACGAACGCGACCGCGAACTCCACCTCCACCTCCCTTCACCTCTCCATCCCTTCTCTGGTTCTCCTACACCTGCAGATGCAATAGGCCGAAGAAAAAAAGACCATTGCACCGCCAACACGAGAGCACCTAGCCAACCTTATTGTCACTGCCAGCGCCAGACTGTTTCTCTCCTCTGGTACTCCGTACTACCTACTCCGTACTCCTTCCTGTCTCTCCACCAACCGCAATCCTCCTCCTCCTCTCCTCCATCACAACTCCCCATCCGCGATCGCGTCTCGTTTCAATCCGACCGCCTCCTCCCTTGCTTCGAGCTTATTCTACCGCCCTTTCGACGCGACCTGTCAATTGTCCGCAGCTTGGGATAGCCCCGTCGTCGGCGTTCTCTTCTTTATTTGAGTCGAGTACAGAACCTCACCTCCTATCCCGACACCGCCGTCGAGGAGCCTGAACCACTCGACGAGCATCGTGATCGACCCGTGGGCCTCGCACAATGAGAGCAGGACTGTCGAATTGGTGATCACGGCGACTATCTCGCTATCATTCGGCCTATTGACGTCTGCCAGCCACGATCCTCGCGCCGACGTTCTTTGCCAGTGATTCGACGCTTCACGGCTCACAATTTGGCAGCTGCGCATGTGGTGAAAAGGAGAGAGATGTCTTCAGCCGCACTACAAACAGCGCCGCATCAGCCAACATCGGTCTCATCGCATTCACCCGTGGCTGCGACTTCATCGAACAGACCATTCACTGCAGGTTCATCGCAGTCAAGGGACAACTACTACAATCAGAGCACCGCAAACGCGTCTCCGTCGTCCATTCGCCGACCCAGCAGACGTCCCAGCGGCAATGGCGCATCGTCAAATAATAACCCACCACAATCATCTCAGACTTATTATCCATCCGGTGTCCCTGCCCGAGACGCAGTGCCGGTAACGAACCGAGCTCCAAACACAACTCAGAATTCTACATCCGCAGGAGCTCCCACAGGATTCTCGTCCTCCATGTCCCCTGGTGATCATCAGCGCGGTGTTCCCCCCATCGTCTCACCTCGAACCTCCTCGAATCGAACCTCAACAAGTGCCCAAGCTTCCGCTGCCGATCGATCCTCGAGACGAGAGAGATATGCTCAGGATGCTCCCACCAGCTCACCACAAGCAACTTCCGGTGACGGCCAATACGACAGATCAGATAGGCAAAGGAGCAATGGCAATACTCAAGTCAATGGGGCGGAAGAGTCTCGTACGAGAAGACGTCAGCAACAACCACCCTCGGGAGAGGCTCTCCCCCAGAGGCCAAGTGGAACAAGAGAATCTCGGTCATCACAGGCCGCCTCCACGCAAAGATCGGCGCCCATGGGCACACAATCACCCGGTGGGTTATCTCGAGAGGCAAGTGAGGTGCTCAATCGTGTGATTATCAGCAAGCCAGAAGTGGACCTGGATCGGGAGCGTGAGCGCATGGCGGAAGCTCTCCCATCCTCCCCCGCATCTCAATCGACCCCAAGAGGGTTAGCAGTGGTGGGCAGCGAAGGCGTCGAGGACGCCGGCAGAGGCGGTGGCCGCAGTCGTCATGACCATGCCGCCAGTTCGGGCAAAAGAGAAAAGAACAGTAAATTTGGTGACTACTACCTTGGAAACACCCTTGGAGAAGGAGAATTTGGAAAGGTCAAGATGGGGTGGAAGCAAGAGGGTGGTGTCCAGGTAAACCTGGATATTCGTGGCCCTGCGTGCTTTGCTAACGAGATCAAGGTTGCCGTCAAGCTCATCCGCCGAGACAGCGTGGGCACGAACCCGACGAGATTAGCAAAGATCCATCGAGAAATCGCGATTCTCAGAACGATATCTCACCCTAACATAGTTCGTCTGCATGAGATGGTGGAGACGGAGAAGCAAATTGGCATCATTCTCGAGTACGCCTCCGGTGGAGAATTATTCGACTATATTTTGAACCATCGATATCTGAAAGACAATGCTGCGCGTAGGCTGTTTGCACAATTGGTCTCTGGCGTTGGATATTTGCATAAAAAGGGAATTGTGCACAGAGATCTCAAGCTGGAGAATCTACTGCTCGACCGCAACCGAAACATCATCATTACTGACTTTGGATTCGCTAATACTTTCAACCCCGAAGACGACTTGGGAGATGAGATCGAGTACAATCTTTCTAGCCGGGAATATGTGAAGCGGATGGATCTGGAGAAGATCCTTCCTAGTGGAACCAGAAGAGGCGACTTGATGCAAACGAGCTGTGGAAGTCCATGCTATGCAGCTCCAGAACTTGTCGTCAGTGACTCTCTATACACGGGTCGGAAGGTTGATGTTTGGAGCTGCGGAGTCATATTGGTAAATCACAGTGGTATCCTTCGTCGAATCTGACTAACCTTCACACAGTATGCAATGCTCGCAGGCTACCTCCCTTTCGATGACGACCCCGCCAATCCCGAGGGTGATAACATCAACCTCCTCTATAAATACATTGTATCAACTCCGCTCACCTTTCCCGAATATGTCACACCGCACGCCCGGGACCTCCTTCGCAGAATTCTTGTTCCCGACCCGCGCAAACGTGCCGACCTCTTCGAGGTCGCTCGACACAGTTGGCTAAGTGAGTACTCACATGTGGTAGGTTTCATAACCAGTAGTACCTCTACTTCAGCAGATATTGCTACCACGACGATCGGCTCCGTGGAGCAAGAGGCCCCATCACTTGCAAGGAGTGCCTCGGTCAGAGAACCATCGAAACCGCAAAAGGCGGCCACTCCGGCGGTGGGGGAATTGGGCAGAAAGCATGGTGGCGTGGACGCGGAGGCGGCGGTCGCAAACCCCAAAACGAATAAGGACAACAAGCGAAGAACCGTACAAGTGGAGTATGTTGCACCTCGTTCTCAAACCCAACGAGGCGACCCAGCGGTCGACGCCGCTCCCGCCGGGTCATCCAGGACTCGGGCTCGGGCTGGCAGTACCGGAGGCCCTGTCGAGGTGACGTCTTCGAAACCTCCACAGACGCGCAGACAGGTTTCTACCGAGAAGCCCTTGCCACAAGACCCGCCTGTTCCCCGAGACAATCAATATGCGGGCCAGGCGAGAAGAGGATCGAGCACAACTCGACAACAAGGTACGACAACTTCGTCACGCTCTGAACGTGACCCACCCAAGGCCCTTCCAAGCGATACTAACATATTGAAACTAGGAGGTCCTCCAGTCTCCATTGCTCGGCCGACGACTGGTGGTTCTATGACTTCCACCGGAAGTCGAGCTGGAACACTTCCTCTGACTAACCGGGGTTCTTATAGTCAACCTATTGCTCCAACGGTGGCTAGTACTAACGCTCATGGCCGGATGTCACAACCACAGCCATCCGGCTCCAAAAATTACAATATTTCTGGTCCAATGATGCAAGATGAAGGCGACTATGGAAGACCTAGTTCGCATCAAGTTCCAGTAAAATTCGCCAAGGCTGCTGGCATGGAAGATCAAGGTCCCGCTGCCACAGCACCTGAAAAGGGACACAAACGATCAAACACAATTGGTGGATTCTTCAGTCGGACGAATTCGGTTTTTGGGGGCAAAGGATCACGAAAGGAATCAAACGCAGACCGCCCGCCACCGGAGAAGCAAAAGAAATACCCGCCGGTGAGCATGTCCGGGGCCAATATTCCTGGACACGAGACCCCTAGGCCTTCGATGGATTCTCGTCGCTCGATAAGCTTCGGGTTTGGAAAGAAACGAAGTGGCAGCATGACCGGATCGCAGTCTACTCTCCAAGAAAAGAACAGGAGATTCTCTCTTCTCCCAGCTTCATTTTCGCTGAAGGCAATCGGCATTGGCAAAGACTCCCCTGCGCCACCCTCTGATCACGAATCTCGCCCAGATAGTCGTGGGAATCCATTAGGCCCTCCCCAAAGCTCGCGCAGTGATGCCACCCGCAACATTAGTGGGGCAGCCACAATGCATCCCTCGACCGCTGATGGGTCCTATGATAGACAGCGCGACAATCTCAAGCAAGATCGTCGCGGCGCCGCTCCCGGCAGTCCCGTCCAACAAAGATACCCCAGCCAAGGATATGCCTCTGATCCTCGTTCAGGAGCGCCACCTCAATTTCTCCCTCCCATGAACTTCAGACAAGGGGAGTCGGCTTTGACCACAGAGTCCGAATCGTCGTTGAATGATTTCCAAAATCGACGAGGCGCCGCAGCCTACCCGGCTGCCACCTATGATGACTACGATAGTGACCGCCGACCAGCAAACAATAGTAGAGTGCAAGCAAACAACCGCGGAGTCTTGCAAAAGAACAATCGGAAATTTACAGAGGCGTACGAGCAGGAGAACAACAATGGCTATGGGCCAACACATTCTGACAATGCGGGAAGTAGCGGGCCAGCGAGGAGAGTGATGGATTTCTTCAGAAGGCGAGGAAGAGATCGCGCTAGTGAGAGGTGATGTTTGTGTCAAAAAACAAACCCCCGAAACATGTTGAAATCGTTAATCTGGTTGGATTGGATTGGCTGTTCTTATTATCACTCAGCTCATATTTCGCACCCTGGCAATTCATTTGCTTGGCTTCCGGACTAGGGAGGTGGCAGCCTTGTTACTGCGCTTACTTAGAATAATCGGCTTCGGAATCAGACGTATAGCGGGATGGAAGATGCAGCCGCAGAATTCGAGTCGCTTTTAAGGTGTTTGGTGGAGTTTAGAGGTTCTCGTCTCGTCTCGTCCCTCGAATGTTAGGGCACGCGAACTTGCGAGGTGGCGGGTTCAATGGTGGATTATGTCTCGATTGTTCGAGTGTAATCGATGGATTTTGTATCTTATTATGTTGCTGTGGTGTAGCAGAAGTCTTCCTTGTCGGCATCTTGATCCTCCTGAGGTGTGGTGGGAGGACGGGGAGGATGGAAGGCATGCGAGATGCTGGAGGCGGCTTTATACCGAAAATAGTCCATATTTTACTTCTTGTAATCAGAATTCGGTATTGCTGTTGCGAAGAGGGGATACTGACTTGTTGTGAACAAGCCGTGACCGTGACTGACGGGCAATCTTCTGTTGTCAAATGCAATAGATGCACCGTAGAGGAGACTCTTTCAAACTGCTACTCTATCAACTTGCACATGAGAAAGAGGCATGGTCCATTCAAATAAACCACCAGCATGTTAAACCGAGGCTGTCTGTTCGCTAAGGATATTCAGGGGAAGCTCAACGCCACCAAGACTCGAGCTGCAGATCACCCCGGATCTTCGATCGACGTCGACGTCACAAGTGAATAACCATCTTTTTCTACTCGGCTCTCCATTCAAACCCTCCGCGACGACGATCATGATGCTGCAAAGCAACTCAACGATAGCCTTCCAGATTCTGTCGAGCGTGAACACACGATGAAGGGCTTGGCCGAATGGTGTCACTCTTCACCGCTCTTGGTTCATCTCACCCCAAACAATGTCATTCTGAGGCGGTGTCTGTATTTCAAGTGAAGTTCTAGCTTCATGGTGGACCACAACAATACAGGAGGAATTTCTCGCTTAATCGTCTGTAGAATACAGCGTGATCAGGAGGTGATTGGTCTACTTCAAGTAGATCAAGCGTAACAAGCGATGCCACAGCGAATGTTTGGCCTAGATTTAGCATTCCACAAATTCCACGGTCTTTGTTATTTCAGACAAACCATCAGTCAATTATACTCTATATTATTTACCCCTCGGTCGTATTTCTACTATAGAGTGTCTAAGTTAACTATGGTTAACTGATAGTAAGTAGAATCGAGAATTATACCCTATATTATTTACCCCTCGGTCGTATTTCTACTATAGAGTGTCTAAGTTAACTATAGTTAACTTATTATAAGTAGAATCGAGAATTATACTCTGTGGATTCCCAACTATCCGAGGTTCGGAGTGCCGGATCCACCGAGGATTGGGGCTAATCAAGTTAATGATTCATCCTGAGAGCAAGGTCTCGAACCATGCAATCGCTTCAATGTGAACACGCAACACCGGACGCAAGATAATCGACGGTCAATGTTCAAATTCTGCATTTCTCGTGGCCCTGCCCTGAAATCACAATCTGTGCAGCCACTCCCACGCAGAACTTCAGTTCCGGAGTTGACTCGGAAGCCGCGATTTAACCAGAGAGTTTTTCAGCCTCACTCGTCATTGCGACAATTCCACAAACACACCTCGACCAAACGTCAGCGCGAGTGTTCTGAAATAATGGCTAGCCACGAGTTCATCCTGACAATATCGTGTCCTGACCGTCCAGGTATTGTCCACGCCGTCACAGGATTTCTCGCACAACACAACTTCAATATTGTTGACTCGCAACAATATGGCGACCCGACCTCAAAACGATTCTTCATGCGCGTACACTTCGCTCAATTGGGTGGATCTGATCCCAAGGAAGTCTCAGACTTGCGGAATTCTTTTGACGCCACAGCCAAGTCCATGTCTATGGATTTCGAGGTCACTTCCAATGCACACAAACCCCGCGTCTTGATTATGGTCTCCAAGATTGGCCATTGCCTTAATGATCTCCTATTCCGACATTCAACTTCGCAGTTAAGAATCGAGGTCCCGCTCATCGTCTCAAATCACCCCGAATTTCAGGCCTTGGCCGACACATACAAGATTCCTTTCCATCATCTACCCGTTACTGCAGCCACAAAGGCGGAACAGGAAGCCAAAATCCTTGGTCTGGTGAAGGAGCACAACATCGAACTCATCGTCTTGGCTCGATACATGCAAGTCCTCTCGCCTACGCTCTGTACCGCAATGTCCGGAAAGATCATCAACATCCACCACAGCTTTTTACCGTCATTCAAGGGCGCCAAACCGTACCATCAAGCGTATGATCGAGGGGTCAAAATCATCGGTGCGACAGCGCATTTCGTCACGAGCGATCTTGATGAGGGACCCATCATTGAGCAGAATGTCGTCCGTGTGGGACATTCACAGAGCCCAAAGGAGTTGACGACAGAAGGAAGCAATGTGGAGAGCAACGTCCTCGCAACGGCGGTGAAGTGGGTCACGGAGAGAAGGGTTTTGATGAATGGTGCCAAGACAGTTGTCTTCAACTGAGTGTTTTGTCTCCCGCGGTTGATGGAGTGGTATTGGACGGATGCCAAAGGCTTAAAAGGGGGAGAAACAGACTAAAATACCACACAATACTCCCTATCTAGCAGATTAGGACGACAAGTGTCTTCTCACGTGAGGTTTGGCTACTTTCATTAATTCATACATCGCTTGGGGCTTGAGAGCTCCAGAACTCGCCCATGTCCTCTAACCTGTCTGCGAGAGTTCTTTGGCTGCAACGAAGAAGGTCGCGCGCATCAAAGTTGGAGGCAACGATTTTGAGTGTGAGTCTTGCGTTGGATCCTCGGGATGCGCAACCGTAGTACCGAGTAGCAGTACCAGAATCGGGGTACAGAATAGGGGAAGTATGACGAGGTATATTTACCCTCGCATGAGATACACTCCATGAAGCCGTTGCGATGTCGACCGCTGGACACTGCTCAAAGCACCGCCATCAAACGCGTAGGCAGCACCCATGATCCGAGAGAATGCAACTAAAGTGGTTCTCGAGCCCTTCCTATGATCATAAAGCATCGTTCTTCTTGGGTCATCTATGAAATAGGGGAAAGCATGTGCGCATCTCAGCCACGGCTGACGCTTGATATGAGTAGCGCGGCTGCAGAGAACCGAGCACTTGACATTTTACAACCCCACAAGCTATTCCATCACACCTCGATGTGGAAGGACAACATCGTCATTAATCAAATCAAAGGAGCAGCAGACCAAAAGGAGTGCTTCCATTTTAGAATTGTGGTATTATATCGGCCTCGGAATTTCGACAACTCTAGACGCCGCGGGACTCGCTTCCCCTTTCCCATTCAAACGCCGGCTGTAAAACTCGCTAACTCGACCCAACTACCAATTTAAACGGCCTTAGACAACATTCCCCAAGTCCCTCACCTCCTCTTCCTGCGCAACGACATGGTGCCCAAAATCCACCTCCCCAACCAACTCCCTCGTCAGTTCCACAATCCTCCCCACCCCATGACTAACCGCCCTTTGCGCGACCTCAATAACAACCACTGCTCTATACCCCTCTTCATTAACATTATTTAGACCCAGCACACCGACATCATCCCCTTCATTTTCACCGGGGATGGTGGTGGCTTGGTTCGAAAGATCTGGGAGGGTAGGAACGGAAAGGTAGGGTGGGAGGGCCTGGCCGTTCTTGATGGAGGCAGAGAGGAGCGCGAAGAGGGTTGTGAGGGCGTGGGAGGAGGTGAGCGTCTGTCGGTGTTGGCGCGTGAAGGTGTGGAGCCAGGTTGAGGAAGCGGATGCGGTGTTGAAGGAGTTGGAGGCGTAAGCGATGATGGTGAGGTAGTACGTGATGCTATACTCGCGTCAACAGAACATCTCAATTCTGACCCGCAGGGGTAGAGAGAGGATGGGGAGAGTTACCTTTGCACTTCATCAACAAGCTCCTCATAAATCTCCTTTGGGAAATCCCCGCCGAATTTCGGTTCAAAAGTCATAAATCCCAAATTCCCTTTGATGCCGTTGATCAACGAGAGTTGCCTATCCAACAGCTTCCCCCTCGCTCTATCCAGCTCCTCGCCATGAGCTGCCATGCCCTCGCCACCTTCCGCAACCTGGAGACGCCGATCGACCGTTGCGGAGACACAGCTCAGATAATTGGCGAGGAGGAATAGAGACCCACCCAAGGAACGGCGGAGTACTGATCCCTCGGTGATGGGGACGGGGAATATTGTCCAGATATAGCCGACGAGGACGCCGCTGCCGACTGTGAGAAGGCGGTAGGGAGCCAATTTGTAGGTTGGGTAGAATGGTTGACCGGTTGCTGTGGCTCTTTGGAGGCCGATGACGTTGACTTGGAGTTCGTAGCCTATAGGAGAGGCTGGTGGTTAGCACAATCCCACTGTTTGGTTGATATGTGTTGGGCGTTTAGAGCTAGAGGACAGCCTCTCGCGGCTCTCCCGTCAAACTGGAAGGACTGCTGCAGCTGATCAAGCACCCTACTTGCCCTGTTCTTCGTTTCGAGGCACTGAGTTCAAGCCTTCAAATTAACCCGAGGAACAGTTGCCCTCGAGTTGGACCAACCAAGGGGGGGCTCGCAGAATACAAAAGAAGTGAAACCTGAACCACCTACCAATAATGAGCACATGCGTCAGCGCACCCGCAACGATGGCCACCAAAAACCTCGGGTACTTCGCCGCAAAATAAAAGTAAAACATCATAAAGAAGAAGAACACAGGAATGACCCCGCCCACCTTTTCATCCACAATATACCAATTAATATAAGCCCCAATCATGCCAAACACCGTGAAAGTCAAATTGCCAAAGAGGTTGAAAACCGCGCTTCCGATTGTAGGATTCATGCCGATGGACACCATGACAAGACACCATACCACTCGCTGCTTGACGAAGAACGCGTGTGTGTTTCTCAGGTACGCGAGGATGCCGATGCTCATTACTGCAACGCTGACCCGAAACCCGAAGGCTACTGGTCCGGAGCCAAAGAACTTGGGGATTTTCCTGATCTGATTCCCTAACACTTGACCGAAGTTCTTGGGTGGGAGGTGTTCAGGATCGCGTGGTGATTGGAAGGAGTCTCCAAGCTGGAAAGTTTGCTCGCCAGATGCGCCGGGGTCAACATCCTCCGAGGGATTCTCGTCGCCATCGAGGATTCCTTTGAACCACTTCGTTAGGGTTTCAAGGGTGGGGATTATGAAACGTTTCTTGGACATGGTGCCGTCGGTGACTTTGGAGTCGGCGAAGCGGACCGCGAGGAGGATTGCCTTGGAGGTGGAGTAGAGGAGGTATTCCATGTAAAGGATGATGTGTAGGCGTGCTGAGGCCAGACTTTCCCGAGTTGCCCGACGTGGATTCGGAGGTCGTGTCGGAGGATTCTCTTGGGCATGTTTCCTAGCGGATTGGAAGACTGAATCTAAGCCTCGCTCGTGTGCCCATGTTTGAAGTTCTTTGGATCTGTGCTCTCGAAATTCATCTATCGTTCGTTCTAGAACATCAGCAAAGCTCGCCTTGTTGTCAGAATCTTGTCCCTTCTCTGGATCTGCATCCGAGGATCCGGCATTTGTTGACTTCTTGCCAGGCACAAGTCGGAGCTGGACTAATATATACGTGATGCCTTCGTCGAGTAACTGAGACATATTTTGGAACGATTCCCTTGCACCCCGAACGAGCTCAAGCCACTCCTCGTGCTCGATATCTAAAGCTACTTGGGAGAGTGAGGCAGAAGAAGGGTCAGCATGGCGTCCCCGCTTGTCCATTCTCACGGAGATGTCCGCAATCGTCGACAGGCTTGCTGTTGGAACCATGATGCCTCTGAGAAGACCATGCAAGGTGTCAATGTCCTTGCCGTCAAGCCTACCATATGCGGTTTCCCTTGTGGCAAATACGAGGTCCTCTCGTAGCTTTGATCCGAGTAAGAGAATTCCGGCGGTTGCGGTCTTTAAATCGGATTGCCGCGACTTGAAAACCTCGTCACCTTCAGGGCCAGTGGTTCCATCGTTGGAATCCGACGGAGGATTCGAAATGACAGGCTTGCAAATCCGAGAGTGCTCTAAAGCTTCCACGAAGGCAACTTGTTTCTTCAGCAATCCTCTACAGCTCTGCAAGAACCCAACCGTCTCCCCAAAGAACACCTTCCTCGACGAAACAGGAATCACCAAAAGGCAGACAGCGGCGGAAATGGCCTGTCCCGTCAAAAACGCATAGAGGACCTCCCTCACAAACCGATGGCTGGCCTCTGTGGTTGACTCCAATGGGCCGTAGGTGAATCCAACTAGAACCAAGATCGTATATTGAATTGACGGAATGGTGAAGACTGGGCGCGCAGCTCGCAGGGTGTTGATAGCCCAGACATTGAAGAGGAGGAACATAGCGTTGACTACCGAGGCAGAGGAGTTATACCCTCGAGCGACTGCGGGCGATGCTCCTGCTGTTGTGGTATGTTGACGGGCTTTGATGCCGGCCCATTGACCAAGGACGACCATACCAGCGGCGAAGCATGTCATGAACTAATGAAGTTATCAGCAAGCATTGACACTCTTGGACACCCCCACGGTTCCCAGCGAGAATTCGAAGCCTTCCCATTCTCGAACCCCCCCAAACATTAAAACCCCATCTCACAACTTACAACCGAAACACCCAGATTCATCAAAAACTTCCCCCTCGGCAAGATGGGCACCGTGGTGATCGAAACGATAATAATCAAATACCCAAAGTTCAGATAATTCTCGGCGACCTCTTTCGACTGGACGACCGCCATGGCAATTGTCGCTGCCAAGGCTGGCTTGAACATTATCATCAAGGTAAATCCATCGATCCCGATTTTCGTCCACGCCGTCTTCCAGAACGGTGGCTGTTTGGGCGACGGAGTCGATGAAGCATCTTGTCGACTGGCGACTGGGGTGGGGGTTTGTTGAGATGGGGAAGATGCTGATATCGGGTCGTGATCTTCCCCTCGTGTCGAAGCAGGCGACGATGGCTCTGATGTATCAGACATGGTCAGCCACCTGGTTCTTTATGACTCCCGTGCGTGATTGGCAGACACGCTACATATCCATAGCAACTCGCAAAACTCTAAGAAGCGTACGAGAGGTCAGAGATCGCAGAAAGCCAACGCAGAAAAATCGCGTCTCGAGCCCCGGATTACAACGCGGATTTATATCTTTCGTGCAGAAAGAAGAACAGTCCGTACCGAGGGACCCAGGGACCCAACCAGCATGCGGTGATCCTTCGGAATCCGAAAGCCCTATTCGTATGGCTGGGGCATCCTGATGACTGTGCAGGTCGTTCCACTGGAGATGCTCGAGCTCGGATGATTCAACCGTGAACCCCGGACACAAACCGGGAGAGAAATCGCAGCTTCTTCTTAGACGAACTCTGAAGGACTAGGACACGATATTGTAAACCCCTTTTGATAGCAGAAAGGCAAGGAGAACCCGATGGCATGTCATTGGCATCTCTTTTCGAGTCTCGAGAGGCTTGTCGTTTCAAAGTCCACCATCACGAACTTGGCCGCAGCTCCAATTGGGGATTCATTGGTCGTGGCCACCCCGGTCATGGACCTGGTTCACGGTGTCGAATCAAGCAGATCTGGCCTGTGATCGGGATGATCCTCGGAATGGCCGGCCGACGTTCACATGGGGATCGAATCCAGGATGAACATTTCATGAAGACGTGAGGGATATCGCGAGTCGTTCGTTCCCTACTGTGATAGAAAGGCGCGCGTCCCAGGGAAACTTTTCTGGACGCGCTCGCTCGCGGAGCCGGGAGCTTGGCAAACATGAATTCTCACGTGATGAGCTCTCCCTGAACTCGCTACCGTTTCGCCCAATCGACCCTAGGATTCCGTCGAATTTCGGCTTCGAGGGAGCCAAGAGAGGCTCGAAAGTACATCCGGCAGGGCAACCTCTTTGGCTCTTTGGGATACCTTTATGAATCCTTCCCCTCTTAGACATGCTTCCCACATCGTCAATCATCCCATCTCCACTCCACTCAATGAAAAGACCTCGGAGGCGCCTTGACGAGATGCAACAAAGGCATACCCCCGACTCGTTGGGAACGCTCAAAAATGATGGTTGTTCGATGGAGTCACGGTTCATGCCCGGTCGATGGTGTGTCAAATCTTGGCCTCTCCGAACGTTCTATTCGAAGGGATTGGGTGGATGTCCTTCAGGGCCAGACGCCCTCCAATTCCAAACCACAACCATGGGGAGGTCATATGCCCGGGCCGCACATGGAGAGGGCTCAGAGATCGCGGCGATCGGGCGTGGGCGGAGGGGAGAGGAGATCGCGGAGCATGGGCCATCCTTCGATCGATCATTCACAGTCGGTCGAGTGTATTTAAGAAGCACAGTGTATCATAACGCGCAGTAGCGAAACTAGTCTAACTCCTCTACATGAAGGCCGGCCCAAAAAAGAGACGGCAAGATAGCGTGTGGGCATTGAAAATCAGGGGTGAGGGACTCCTCTCTCCCTCCTGCTCAAGGATCGTAACACACGAGCCGTCCGAAGCGTCGACGAAGCATCGAAGAGAGACCTCCATCCGGCCACGTCGCAACCAACCTTTTTGACGAAGTGCCGAACCAAAGAAACCTAGCGGTCGTCGATCTCACACCAGCACCCGGCCTCGTTGCCCACTGCCCGCAACGACCCCCACCCGAGGGAAGACCAACCCTGAAATGAACATACGCAGAATCGCGGACATGGAACAGAATGTGGAAGGACAAGAGAACGATGGACGATGACGCTCAAGCATCCGTCTTGGTCTTCTTCTTTCGGGAGCTCTTGGGGGCGCTCTTGGGGGGCTCGGCTTGCTCCTCGGGAGCCGCAGCAGCCTCCAGACTCTTCTTCGTCACTCGCTTGCGCTTCTTGTCGGGGGTCTTCTCTGGCTCGGGTGCGGGTGCAGGAACTATCGACGGGGTCGGAACGATGGCATCGGCCTCTGCAACCGGGGTCTCCTTGGCAGTCTTGCTCTTGCGGGCGGACTTTGCCTTTGGCGTCTTGGGCGCGACGACCGGGGTCGGTTCCTTCTCTGGCTCGCCGTCGGCATCTTCTTCATGGAGGATGTTGGCTTCGCCGACCAGCTGGCCATCCGCTGTAGCATCGACGCCAATGTTGTGCTCCTCGCAGTACAGAGCCGCATCTTGGTCCGGCATCTCCTTGGCCTCCAGATTGCCATTGCGATATGCGTGCACGCGTCCATTGTAGAGGCGAAGGTTGTCTTGATAAGCATTGCTCCAAAGCTAGTGAAAACATATCAGCAGGCGCGTCGAGGAGAGGGAGGATGCAGTCAGACGAACCTGTTTGTCGACGAGACTCATGGTGGCCCATCTTCTGGTTCCTTCGTTGCTGACCTCTCCTTTGGCAAATGTCGGACCGAGGTCACTCGCGATGATGGGACGCGCCGTCTGCATGTAGAGGAAGAATGGAGTGAGAGGGCGTTTCGGGGCAAGGGGATCATGTGGTCTCTTCTTGCGCTCTGGCTTGCCATTTGTCGCTGGTTCCGCGGGAGCGGTGGTTGGGAAAGGCTTCACGGTGGCTCCTGGGCTGGGAGCATTTGTCAGATCTCCGAGCAAAGCTGGGTTGTCACCGAGCTTGCTCAAGCTGGAGTCGATCTCGGAGCTGGCGGCATGGTCACCCAGCACGGCGTTGGTGTGCTTGATGTATGCGCGAGAGAGAGTCTGGATGGCATCTTGAAGAGTTGCGAGTCCGGTCACGACCTTTTCCCAAATTAGTGTTTGTTGCGCCAGATAATCACCGTCAATATCAAGCTGATGTTGCTTGCGCGATGGTGGCATGGCGTGGGGTGAGGACGCGAATGAGGTAAACAACGGGGTGGCGCGAACATGCAGCGTGCTTCGACTTTGAAGTCACGGCGACATATGCGGCGGCGATGTTGAGATCGCGTCGACGACGGGATGGGTCGCGAATCGGCGGGCGGTGGGTGATGATGAAAGGCACGGGTGGATGATGCTAACGAGGTGGCGCGGACGAGGAATAATAAGTGGCGGGTGGTAAGAGGACCGCGACAGCCGTGGCCGTGTGGTGGATGACAGTCATGAAAAGAGGAAGGAAGAGAGGAATTGAGTCGGTGGAGGAGAAAAACGAGGCGGGCGGAGGAGGAAGAGGAGGAGGAGGAGGAGGAGGAGGTGGTGGTGGTAGAGGAGAGGAGGCTTACCGAGTCGCGAGTGCGAATGTAGGCGTCAACATCGAGGCTGATTTGATTCTTCTTGATCTCGGCCGCCTTGCCTTTCGCCATGTTGAGAAGGTCTGGTGAGGACTCGTGAATCCTAATGAGGACTGGGAAGGACCGGTGAGCACTGGCGATGGAAGGCGATGGATGGCTCAAGGGTTGTGATGATAGTGAAGGTTCCGCACGACGAAAGCCTGGAGTGTTTGGGGGGAGGGGGCTTTGGGGGAGGGAAAAAGGGTTTGGGGGAGGGTGGTGGTTGAAGAGAGGGAAAAAGGAGGAGGGTGGTGGAAGGAGAGGCGGAGGGTGGAGGGAGAGGCGGAGGTGGAGGGTAAGAGAGGAGGGGAGGTAGGTAGGTGGGGGAGGGCCGATGGAGGGTGCGGATGAAGAGTTTTCACGAGTGGTGCTGAAACGAGTAGAAGGGGAGGAGCAGGGGAGAAGAGAAGGGGAGAGGAGAAGAGAAGGGAGAAGGGTAATAGTCTGTGCCCCTCCCCCGAGGTGAATTGGAGAGGGCAAAAAAGGACAGAGAGGGCAGTGCAGAGAGGGCAGCGGGAGGGGAGAGGTCGACACAGAGGAACGCACTCGTAGGACCCCATCGAGGTACTCGAGTAGAGGGCAGGAGCAGAGAGCTACTGTCCTAGGCATCGGGTACTGGGTGGTCCTAGGCAGTGGGCAGTGGGCATGGGCAGTGGGCACCCGAGAACCATCCCGAGGAACAGGCTTACAGCCCCCTTACAGCGGCTCCCAAGTTCCCACCGCACCGCTCGTGACGAGTGAGCGACTTGCCATTTGCTGGTGGTGTGCCACTGCCGGCGATCCCTGGGCACAGGCACTGGCTGCTGGACGCAGCAACGCTGGACCGCGAGTCGTTGTCCGTGGCTGCCAACTACCAACACACGCACGCCCCGAGTATCCCTCCTCACCTCCTCACCCACCTCACCTCACCCCACCTCCACGAGACGACACCGCAGCTTGTTGGCCACTTGGCCGAGAATGAGAACCGCTCAGCGGACTGTAATTCCGTGTCATTGCGATGCATTTCTGCGATGCCTTTCATAACCCTCCTACTTCCACGCAGTTCGCAGAGAGGACCTATTCACACCTCGCACCTCGCAGACGACTCCGTACTGTAGCGTGAGATGACACGAGAGTCGAGCCTTATCTCAACCCCTCATTGGGTGAAGGCTGTGTACGGTACTGTACTATACGGACTCGGGAGGTACCACGTGCTGCTCGACCCCGCAGCTGACGGAACCCGGCATCGCGGAAATTCCCTTCTTCCGCTCCGTATCCGCTCGTACAACCTACAGGGGTAAATAAATGTATCACTTGTAAAATGACGCGATAGCATTTGACCAATGGCGGACCGTAAAGAGTTATCCTGACCAGGTGATTGGTGCTGACTCTTCCGAAAATCAGGTGATATGACCTCAATTTTACATTCTTTTCGTCCTGGAGGTTGTATCTGTATCCGTATCTACAACGTACAACGTACAGGGGTGAACAAATGTAAAATGACGCGACAGTATTTAATCAATGGCAGACCGTAAAGAATTATCCTAACCAGGTGATTGGTGGTGAAACTTCCGAAAATCAGGTGATATGACCTCAATTTTACATTTATTAAGGCCTGTAGTTTGTACAACCTACAGGTGGAAACAAATGTAAAATTGAGGTCATAGCACCTGATTTTCGGAAGAGTCAGCACCAATCACCTGGTCAGGATAACTCTTTACGGTCCGCTATTGGTCAAATGCTATCGCGTCATTTTACATTTATTTACCCCTGTAGGTTGTATGGTCGTTATCGATATCCGTACTCGTATCGGAAATGGTCCAAGCTCCGCCCTCGCACCTCACCCCTCCCCTCAAACCCGCGAGAGAGTCGAAACGTCAAGCATCCGCAGATTCCAGACGCCGCCGACGGACCAGTCCTGTACAGTAGGCAGTACTCGAGCAATCGCTTTCGAGCCTCAGCCGTCAAGCGTCTCCTTGGCAAACCGCAGCGTCCCATCCCTGAAAGACCTGAAAGTTGAAACCCCTCCTTGCCGCAAATCCATTGCGTTCCCTGATTCTCTCGCGCCAAGACCGACCTGCCTACAACGTCCGTAACAGCGGCAGCCCCACCAACGGATCCTAGGCGAAGAGGAACACAACCTTCAGATTTCACCCATTTCACGGCAAAGCCAGTCGAGAATAGCTTCACAGATACACACCACACGAAGAAACAATCGCAAACAATCGCGAACCATCGCCGCGATGCCGACCTTCCGCGCATCGACGACGATATTGACCATCGCTCTCATCCTCCTCCTCGCCGGGCCAGCTCACGCCTTTGGCGCGGGGAATATTGGCTCGGTTTCCAAGGTTGAAGGTGTGAACTGTACGTGCCTTCCATCGCCCACGTCTCTGCGGCTACTGACACGATGAAAGGGCGTCATGGAGATATCGAAGACACCCTACTCACGCTCTTCATGGCACGAGCCGCGGGCGGCAAGAAGTTCAGCAAGATGATGGTAGCGAGAGTATACTTTGGCAATTGGTTGAGGGATTATTGTGAGTGGACATCAAGAGGGCCGCCAGAGCATCTTGACATACATGTGCTTCCCAGGCCCCTCGGGCCATAGGATGGGCGAGTGTCCTCCGATGGAGGTTGAGACTCCCAGGGGCGTGGCTACGAGATCGCGTTCAGAAGACATGCTAATGACACCCTCCCCAGCCCAAGCAATCGATGTCGGAACCGTCAAATATGTCAGCGCCGAGGCCATTCGAATTCTTCTCTGGGTTTTGGGATTCATGACCTTCGGATTTGGCACGAAAGAATTCGAAGTCACCACCCAACGTCTCGGATGCTACCGCCCAGAAGATCACATCGACAACCCCAAGGACTATGCCGACAATATTGACGCCACACAATATGATCGCAGACTTCGAGGTCCCGTTGATGAGCGAGTGGAGCTTGCCATCGATCCGGAGACTGGCTTGAAGAATTACATAGCGAATGAACGAGCGGGCATCATGACTTCCGCTCTGCACGTCAGAAGGTTGTTCACGGAATGCGTTCGTCTTGGCCGATCTTACGGACGAACGAACAATAAGGATGAACTCTACGAGGCTCTACGTTTGCTGGGTACTGGACTTCATTGCCTCGAAGGTACCAACAACCACCACCACCAACCAGCCCGTTTCTTGGGAATCTGCTAACCAAGATTAGACTACTCGGCCCATTCCAACTATATTGAGCTTGCCCTGATCGAGATGGGCGAGGAAGACGTCTTCCCTCATGTAGGAAGTGACACCGCCATCCGCCTGCGCGGGGCTCGCGGCTCGGTCTACCCTCTGGTGACGGTAGGTTTGCACATTCATCCCACCACACGCCGCCCCTTCGCCACGCGCTTCCGCGATCTTTCCCCCGGGTGATGGAACCACGGCTAATCAGCCGTCCTTGTAGGGTACTTTCGGTGGTGTCGATTTCCTTCACTCCGTCTGTGGTGAATTGGACGACAAGGCTACTCAGTCTGAAATTGAAGGTCTCGAGGGCACCATGCGAAGTGGAGGCAATGCCGATACCAGCGCGTTGAAGGATCTCCTGAACTCCATTCCCAGCGGCATTTTCGGGGATCAAGACCCCGCCGGCAAAGCCGATGAGTTGCAAGGCAATGCTACCGCCGCCCAAATGAACCAGGTCCGAGTGTCTCCAAGGGAGCCCGAGGAATTTACGCAGCAAATGCAGGAGATTCAGCAACAGATCTACCCAATCATCGAGTGGCACGACGAGATTATGCACTCGATCCAGGAGACCATTGAGAACATCCCGATCTTGCCAGAGCTCCTGGAGCAAGTCGAGGAGCAGATCAGCGTCTTCGTCTTCTCGCTCTTGGCTCCATTCGTGCTTCCTATCATCGGCCAGGTCAAGAATGAGTTGAACACTGGATCTTCCGAGATCATCCAGAGTAGCAAGGAGAAGCAACTGATTGTCTTCCATGACTCCGAGTCCTCCGATCCAACCCATTCCATGCTTTCCAAGGATCATTTCTCCAACGTAAGTCCCTTCCTGTCCCCCCCCCTCGGAGCAACGTATCTGACCCTCCACAGATCCTCAACGAGGCCGGGGGCAAGATTGCCTCGGCCGTTCTCACCTGGGTGGTTCCACAGTTGATGGCATGCTGGGATGACGACAACGTTGACGTCGATCGAACCCTCGACCGGATCGTCCACGGCGTTTTCCATCATCCCGCGCTTCGTGAGCAGGGTGAGGATGGGGCCGTGGACGGCAGACGTGCGATGTTCGGGGTTGTCGAGCGGTGGTGGAACCACATGGATAGGCGCGAGCAGCAGGACTACCGACGAAAGTTGACACGAGATGGGGTTATGAATGGGGAGAATCACAAGGAGGGGGTTCATGACAGTGGTCATGGTTGCGCGGGACCCTTGAAGATGCACAAGACTGGAGCTGGTGGCGGCGGGGGACCGGCGGGAGACCTCCTGGGCGGTATTGCCTCGGCCGCGTTGAGCGGCGGCAAGTCAGGCAGTGGTGGTTCCGGAGGCGGCGATACCATCGGGGGCATCGTTGGTGGCATCCTCGGCTCGGTCCTGGGTGGGGATGACGAGACGACGACCTATGGATCCCAAGGCTATGATTCCGAGGGCAATTACCAACAGAAGGTCACCCAGGTCTCTCACCCGGGCAACCAATATGGACAGACTCAATACAGTGAGACGCAGTACCGAGATGGTGGTGAGCGAACCGAGTATCAAAGTTACGAGCAATCTGGGGACGGTGGCTCTGGCTATGAGCAGCGTGCCGAGAGCCATGGAGGCTACCAACCGACTCAGCCACAAAGCCATGGACGCCAATCCCGCCATGATGATGACCACGAGCATGATGGCCGGGACCGAAGAGATAGCAACGAGGGTCGTCGACAGTATGGGGGCCATTCTGGCGGCGACGGAGGGGGCCGTGAGGGATATGACCAGCAACAACCGCAGGGCTATGCTGGCGGTGGACGTCGTGGTAGCGATGAGCGACTTGAGGGTTATGGTGGCTCGGGTGGTTTCACCCAACCGGAGTTTGACCGCAGAGAGGAGGCCTACGAACGCCGCGACGAATACGGTGGTGGTGGCAGAAGTGGACGCAACGAATATGCAAGCGGCGGTGGCCGTAACGAGTATGGCAGCGGAGGCGGAAGAGACGAATATGGAGGCGGCGGAAATGAATCCGGTGGCCGTCAAGGTCGTGATGAGCCTGACGTTGTTGACGAGGTCGCTAATGTCATTAGTGGTTTCCTTGGGGGCAACCGTGGTGATGATGACACCCGCCGTGGGGAGAGACGCCAGGATGGTGGTGGCGGCTGGTTCTCTTAGGGTCGGACCCCGACGTGGCATGAATGGCGGGCGTCGAGGGCGAGTCCAAGGGGAACGACATCTATGATGAGCGATAGGTTTGACGAATTGGGCGGGGTCCATGTCACGGCAGGCTGGGATGTCTCGTCAGGTTTTACGAGACCAAAATCTACTTGGGTTGCAATGATTGATGCCGAGGATCTCTTGACGCTTCTGAATTCTCGGTCTTCTATGGGCCTCGTGTGACCAATCGTCAAGTCGGATTCTACCACTGCGTGGAAGCCAGAGATGCTCCACAACGTCGAGTCGCTTCGCGCAAGTAGACGGCTCGTGGACGACGAATTGTTGATCGCGTAAATGCTTAAATGTAAACGGGGAGCGAATCTTAAGAGCGCGCACGTGTTTGTCACAAAAATGTAAGTAGGGCGGATGCCCACCCCTTCTCTTGCTTGATTGCGAGGACTCGAGCCCCCGTTATGACCAACTATGTTCCTTCATGGCAACGTGAACCTGCTGGGGTTGTCCCACTTGCGCGGTCAGCCCTCGGTCCACGCCATCGGGAATGCCCCATGATGATTCTCGACCGAGATCATTGTATCCCCTCGTCTCTGATCTATCGCCAACTTTCTGTGTCCCGAGGGAGGGGCTATGCTTCCTTCTAAACACGGATACCGTTCAGCCATGCAGCGCTCTCTGGTAAGAGAGAATCAGACCTCTGTACCAAAGTTGCCCGATGGCGGGATGCATTCGTACCATTCCGCTATTTGTACCCCTATTCTGGTCCTACTACTACGGTAGCTTCTAAACCCTGCTCCCGACAACTACCTTGACGCCACTTCGTAGATCCATCAGGGAGGAAAGAGCTCTGATCCAACGAGACATCATGCACATACTTAACTGAACAGTACTAGTTCTTCGCTAATATAAGTGGGTCGGTTATAGTTACACGATTTCCTAATTGGGTCACTTGTAGGTTTGATGATTTCTGAGTAGTTAACCACCCATCGGGAACGCTGCCGGGGGACGATACGTCGAGTACGGGCTGCCCCACCTCCCTAGCTCTGGACCGACATCCGAGCACTCACAATCGGACGACCTTGAAAAGAAAGCAGCTCAGGAAGTACCTCGCTACATTCCCGCAATTCTCTAACCTGCCAAAGAACTGGTTCCAAAAGCCTGCCTACCAAACACTATCTCGTCTCTGCCATCAGATCGCCCTCCCCTCTCCGAATCCACCTATTATTCCGCACGGGTTGTATGGTTCGACTCGGCATCCTATCAATCGCTATATATCACTTTTGGCGTCTCAAGCTTACAAGCCATCGGCAAATTTTGAAGTGCTTTCCTATTTACCGAAACGAGATATCTTATCCGGCCCATCAGGTATTTCACATTTTTGGTGTCCTTATATATCCTCAGCCCCCTCTAACAATCCGAACTATTTCGTCAACAATATTTTACCTCGCAACCCATCCTCCATCTTAGTGGCCCATTCCTTTCCAATTTCAGCAATCCTATTCAAACAGCCAATTTCTTTCCTTCCCCTTACGCCTAGTCCATCTCAAAAACTCAGTCTCGTTACCTTGTCCAAAATTCGGGATTTCACCTTACCTTGCATGACCATCTCAATCGATATGGCTTCGGCAGAGAACAGCCTCTTGTATATCGCAGCCAAAGAGGAAGACAGAATCACTTTACGCGCCACAGATCAAGCCGCGGGTCTGTACAGCGGTTGGTGCGGGGATGGCGAGGGCGTCATGCTTTCAGGGAGCTGTTTCAGGATGTGTAGATGGAGGCCGTTCCAACCGGCAGCTAACAAGAGTTTAAAGCTTATAACATCTTTTTAAAATATAAAAGACGCTAGGATCGAAACAACCGGCGTAGATGCCAAAAACTTCCATTAGGGCAAGAAAAACAGCAACGAGTTGTATTGCAACATCACGGTGCATTTGGAAAGTAAGGTCAGGGGACAATTTGATGCTTATAATACTATACTCTAGAGCGGATTTCCAGGAGAGAAAGGTGACAGCCTTTGTGGAGACGTTAAGTTCAATATATGGGTCTACCGTGGAGAAGGAAAGAATATTATTTCAGAGGATCTTAGGTCTTAGGTAAAGATAGCCCTAGACTTCTACCCTCCTATTCACATTATCTAGAGCAATGTGGGTAGGCTAATCTTGGACTATAATTATTTCAACGTAGTCTACCTCTAAAGCCTCTTTTTAGGACACTCGCCGCAGCCCAGAAAGTTTAAGTTTAGTTCTGATCTAAACGAGGGTACGGTCAACCGTGAGAGACAGTGGGTGTGGGCTCCTGAGTTGGTGGTAAGCAATCTTGTCGCGAGATGGGAGGGGGTTATTAAGGAAGATGAAGCTACGGCTCTTACTGTATATGTCAATATGTACCTAGACACGTACAATGGGCGGATATCGACCCTACGCAGAACCACATCACCGAAGCCCTTACGGGAAATTTTATAGGTTTCTTTACACGGAGAACTCGGAAGGGAAACTGTTCTATCCTAATAGCTGTCAAGGTGATATTGTAGATGTTTCCGCTAGGTGAATGTCGATCACGGAGAGCTCCGCGGTAACGAGAAATTAGGACGTCGAAATCATTAAGAAGGGTTTAGGAAAGAAGGCGAAACAGCTCCTAGCGTCTCTTTGGACTCCGCTGTATAACTTCAACCTGGTCCGGACATAACCATTGGATCTACTGACAAATGCCCCTCGTTCTCAGCTCAAGGAGACTCCCTGCCCTACAGGTATCAATAGTGCGTTAGAGACAGCCTTGGAATTACACTAAAGTACTTAAAACTTGGCGTTGGTTTTCAAAGACGGTGCCACAGTAGGCCCCGACCTTTTGCTAGTGAATGGAGAGCTTATAATCAACGACAACTTCCTCGAAGTCCACAAAAGATACAAGAATGTACACGGCTGGCTATCCCAGCAATCGACTAAGCAGGTCAATACGCTCCATTGTCTTTATGTCGTGACACCTCTTTATGAGTCAGTCTTCGAGGAATTAGCCCTAGAGTTAGACGCGTATCCTGTAAAGAATCTTGTAATGGAGCCTTCGTTTGGTCTCGGGGTGCGTGAGAGCCCTTAACAGATACTATTAATGGTAAAGATGGCCTCGACAGAAGCAGCTAGCGAGTTAAAAGTCTTATGGTCAGACTCCGACCACAATCTTGCCACCGTACTGTCCATGGTTCTAAATGCCGAGTGGCCTTGCACCGCGAGCGCTCGTTCTCAAAAAGACCATCTGACCGTTTAGAACAAACTAGTAAGGTAATCCCTTCGGTGGTAGGACTAGATGGCTTCAATGAAAAACTACTATGATACTTTGTATCCTACGCATAGATGAAGAGAATCTCCTAAAGGGGGTGTTTCTAGACCGAAGTCCTCGAGTTATAGTAGAATGTGACTAACCCAATCGTACTGTTTCTAGGAAAGATTCAAGTATGCCTCTCCATTAACTCGATCATAGGGAGGAGTATTTCCCAATAGTAGCTCGGGCTGAGGCGCGGGCGTTCTTCGGACTTCCCCCGGAAGCAACAAGGCCAAGTTCACTTACAACTAGTAGCCCGGAGGCCACAAATAGCCACCCAACCCTCGATTTCCCAGCTTAGCCACGACTATCTTTAAGATAGATCGTATGCTTATAGAGCTATCAATAATAATCAGGGTTCTCTATAATTTCCCCGACTCTAGACATGCCTAGAGGATAGACACACTAATGAACCGCCTCCAACATCCGTATCTTCCCCTATAAACAAAAGGCTACCGGTATTAAATACCACTTCACTCTATCGGAGGAGTATGGCTCCTATATAGGTATGATTCCATTGAGGAGGGATAGAGTGAGCCCATTAAAGGTATAGACATATTTCAACTTTCGAACTAGAAATACCAAGCTAATTATCTGACGGAGGAGGAAAGAATTAATACTAGATCCTTAGATCGGGGCTTAAAACGTCGTTAAGGACGCGTTGAGAAGAGCAGCGAAGTCGAGTCTGCTACCTAGGAGACCACTCATAATGAAGTTAAGGCAGAGGGCGAAGACTAAAGGTGGAATTCAGTGGCGGGCTAAGAAATATTTTATTGGTAAGGGGTGGGAGCCGATGAAAAGTTTACTGCGTCAGATCCTGTTCTATTGTGACCTCTTTCTTTGCGCTTTAAAGGAAAACTAGAGGACTTATTTATCGTCCACGGGCATTGATCTGATTATAGTTGAAGGACATAATCCCGTAGCCACTAGAATCCAAACCTAAATCATTATTGTAATACATGATCTCCCTCCCTAAAATTCGTTGTAGTAAAGAGTTACCACATATATACTTAATCTTCTCTCTCCTACGATCCTTACTACGAATACGGACAAGGAACGATCTTAAGGTCATTCCGATTTCCCCGTAGATATACTATATCGCCGCTGCCACCGCGATTAATTAGTATTGAACGATAACTACCGATCTAGGTTATACAAAGATGAGCTTAGGACTAGATTTGCTGATGCTTTGGATGATAATTTGATGATGTTGTCTTTGCCCAAAAAAACCTTTGATAACTAATATCCTATTAAAAGCCCATCCCACCTAAAATCTCACTCTATCAAATAGAGTACTTTAAGTTCTATATATCTATAGGTGAGATATATATATTATCTAGAAGCGAATTAAGATATTCTATAATTTAGTTAACGTAGTTTATTAGAACCTTATTAATATTAGAACCTCGTTAATATTTTTACCTCTTACTATTTTAAAGTATAATTAATCTACTATAACATATAAATTTAATTAAAACTACTTAGAATATAATAGACTAGATATATCTATATCTACTTAATAAGTTCGTATATTATAACTAGCTTTTTTATAAGTACTATAGTATTATTTAGACGATTATCTCTTCTTTTAACTATCTCTCTCTATATATATATTATATTAAACCTACTTATCTATATTCTTCTATATTAAAATGTCTTTTATATCCTCTATAGTAAGTATACTACCTTAATAGATATAACGTAGTTTATTACTAAGCGAGATATATTACTAAGCGAGATACTTTCTCTACTTTAAAATATTATTAAACTACTATAATATATTATATTAATTAAAACTACTTAAAATCTAATAAACTAGATATATCTATAACCTCTTAATAAGTTCGTATATTATAACTAGTCTTTTCGTAAGTACTATACTATCGCCTAGAGAGTTAT